>JAVTVY010017792.1:0-66295 GCA_036873755.1 Hanleya hanleyi | reverse complement strand
ACTGGGGAATGATGTGGGGAGCCTCTCTGTGCTTCTACTTCCGTCTGTAGCACTTCTGTTCGCCATCAAGTTTGGCCTTCATAGAATCCTGTATATCTTATCCTTGCCAGGAAACTTCTTTTGGTAGTACTTTAGCGAAAGGGGTGAAAGAAAATATTTAATTAGCACATCATTAAAAGACATTTACAAGTAGGGCTGCAATGCAGAAAAGAAATGCATTAAACTTGCCAAAGGCTTGGAACCCCAATTTATATACTCAGTCAAATAGGCAGCTGCAAGTTTGTCGGTAACCAAGTTTAATACTTGGGCAATTTTACTTTGATTGGCTCCTTATTTAAGTATTACAGCATTTTATTATAGCGGGGTAATTTAATTTGAATACCTGGCTCATGGGATGCTAAGCGCTCAAAATGTTT
Source organism: Hanleya hanleyi (assembly GCA_036873755.1). Classification (NCBI taxonomy): domain Eukaryota; kingdom Metazoa; phylum Mollusca; class Polyplacophora; order Lepidopleurida; family Hanleyidae; genus Hanleya; species Hanleya hanleyi. The sequence continues at coordinate 65,879 of JAVTVY010017792.1, read as the reverse complement.
TTGTCACAATACATACAACTGATAAAAGATCCGAGATATTTTCAAAGACAAGAACAATTACCTTGTATAGCAGTTATCTTGTCTTGATTCAATGAGTGGTTTTACGTATTTGACGTCCAGTATGTGACTCCACACCAGTCAGCGTGTGTGTAGCCATCTCAGCTCTTGTGAATAAAGCTGACATTAGATCCATGGCCATCTTTCGGGGATCACTCCGGATAATGTTCTGTACTCGTCTTGGCAGATATACATTACCAGACACCACCGCCTGAAAGATGATAAAATAACTATTGTAATATTCTGCGTGAATATAAATAGCATCAACTTGTTCAATAGGCTACCAAAATGATCAGTCAGCTTTAGAAGACCCTTTAAGTATTTAAACTCACTATAAAATTGTTCTTCGGGTATCACTGTTTTAAACATATTGTACTATGTAAGGATATCCCAATTTAACTTTCTCTGTATATATCATTACATTCCTATGGATATGGAATAGATCTTTGGATTATGGACGCGGATATTCTTTAATGGACGATGACTGAATTATGAATGACGGACTAGACGCTTGTATTGGGCTAAGAGTTTGTAATGGAGTATAGATAAAGCCTTTTATTATTATGAACGATAAAAAAACATGACTTACAAGGTCAACATCTAATTCGGTGGTATGCTGTGAGATGGCGAAAACTGGAGATTGCTGTCCCAGGGTACCTGATGTTCGAACAACCAACGGAGATGGAGCTGGTGACTGGGTAGTCGGCATAGAGAGGACTCTGGTACAAGTGGAGCAGCATGTACCATCGGTGAGGGACGTCTCTCTGGGGTAGTTGTCTCCTGAGCACAATTGCACTGACAGCTTAGCTTCACTTCCTGTACAAGTTGTGACAAGTCCAAAACCATTCTTGGAAGATCTAATGAGAGAACAACAAACAATAGCAATGTATTCGCAAATGCACCATAACATATTGAGGATAGTTAAATTACAATACGGATCATGTGTACATTCTCATGCTATTTAAATGAGGTAATTATATTATAAAGGAGATAATTCATTACACTGAGAATCATGCATGTGTAAAATGCGAAACCACTGATGGCTGATCTGAAGAAAAGCATTTGAGCAAATTTGTTTGGAAAATAGTTATTGCAGAATATATGTGTATAAGGACACCCTTCCATATATTTCCAAATACATATTCATGCATACATCTTGTTCCCTTATTTGGCCATCTTGCATACAGAAAGAATGCTGAGCCAGACATACCTTTCAGACTTTGCAAATTTTCATGAAGATCGCCAATGTCTGCTCGTAGCTTCCTGTTTTCTTCCTCAATTCTTCGTAATGTCTGTCGCAGAGTGCCATCATCATCAGCAACACTCTCGATGTCGGAAATCTGGAAACAAAGGATTAAGTATTTGATCAGTTCATGGACTTTTGAATGACAAACTACATTGTAGTTAAATAAATGCAGATGCTGTATGAATATGGCCTGTGTTGGTCGACTGTTATAGGACTATTTCACTCATGAAAATGCAAACACGAAAAATGAAAGCTACATGTGGATGTGCTGGAGAAAACTAGAGTATGGTTACATTATGTGGTGCACTGTCAATAATGTAATTTATACTTTACATTTGCATATGTTTCTGATGTTTCGGCAAACGAACTTCCTTCCCCACCACTGTCGTCTTCTATAACTGGCAGAGTCTTCTACAATTAAAATACATGATTTATCAATTAGTTAAGAATCATCTCTGTTTACAGCCCCATTCGCACAGTGTGACTTGTACCACAACTTATAGAATACAAGCAATTACTTGTTTCACGAGAATTGGCCTTATAAAATTTACATTCAATCCAAGACACAAAATCAGTATCAAAAATCAATATTGTTGTCATTAGATCTTTGAGATAAAATACATTGGATACTTGCATGTGTTTTTCGTCAAACATATGAACCTTTGAATAGCTTCAAGACAAATTCATTAAACAAAGCTATGCTAGCTAACTTAGAATATCTGCTCTGCCCCATAATATGGTCCAACCTGGATGTTATTGATTTAGAAGGTTTACTAGGATATTTAAATATTTTGAAACAATCAAATAAAGGTAGATGTAACTGCACACACAAAGCAATTAACTTCGAGAACTAAATTAAAGAAATAATACATGAGAGTTAGAAATTGAGAAATTACACTACATTACCTTGTATTGCGGTTATTTTTTCCTGGTCAATTGGCGGCTTGCATTCGCCAGTCTTGTTCGCATTCGACTTTGCGCCGGTCAAGGAATAAGTTGCCATCTCTTCCCTGGTGAAGATGAACGACACCAGATCCATCACCATCTGCCGGGGGTCACTGCGGTTAATCGTAGAGAGTGCCATCTTAGACATCCTTATATTACCGGACATTAACCTAAGAAAATAGTAAATATATAAATAAATTGTTTGTTGTGACAGAAAAATATTGGCTTGGCTGGCTATTAAAATAAAAATTGACACGCCGTAAATAAAACAATCCATACTAAAATTCAAAACAGTTCAATACTTCATTTGCATATCAGCGGATATATATTAATGAAAAAAAAGACCCTCAAGATGATTGACGTGTGAGACATTTGCAATTTAAAGAAGGGCAATAAATAGACAATTAAAATATAGCCTGTTATCATGGTTATGGTGATAGGAAATCTAATCATAATTTATCCTCCTTTTCCTGGTCACATTTTTATCATAGCAAATATTGGTTATGCCAACATTGTATTTGTTATCAATTTATTTTAATACATATTCCTTTGCGATTTCATCAGAACTTTGGTATGGAAATATTCTCAAATCTTCTGGAAATATAAGCAGGAAACAATAAACATTTCAAAACAACAAGTGAGGATGTCAACTGATTTATTGAGAGCTAACATCCCCCCCCCCCCAACTTCCTGGCAAGTTAAATTCTACTGTTTGGCATAAACAGGAAATACACAAGCAGTGGTGTGATAATATCTCACCCTCTGGGGGATTTCCTCCAGGGCTGCATGGTCAATCTTCACATGAGGTCCCCAAGCCTGGGCTTTTCTAGCTGACAATGCAACAATGGCAAGTCACACTGCCTTGATGAACCTGCTGGGTAGATCTGAAAAAGATATTGAGACAGATCGAGTTATGGATATTTCTTTGTGAATTCCAGGTTAAATGAGTCATTAATTTTGACTGCAAATATAAGGTGAAGTGCTGTAGTAGTTACTGAGAAGAATATCAATTGTTTAATATGTCAAGTATATCAAGAAAAACTTGTTGATAGTGAAAGCTCATAGAGGGTCCAGATTACAACATTCTGATTTTAACTAGAAATTAGAATTGTTTTGCTAATTAAGTTATAACATTATAATTATATTTATAACTTACTTACCATCACTACATGTAGCTTCACTCATCACCATCTGCAATACAGTTCTTCAAACCTCAATAGTTCCAGCTTAACATGAAGATATCAACTTGATTTTTGCACTCTATCCTGCAGTTGTTCTGTTCTCATATGACAGCATGGTGGCGCCACCAGTGGCCAATTAAAATATACCGGTACAGGGGAGATAACTCTCCTCAAATTGTCGGATTAATACCAGCAAGTCAATTGCTAATGTAATAGACTACCAGGAAAATAAAATAATATTATCTGTATATAATTGGTGATAATGAAGAGGGTAGAATATTCATTAATGTCCATTTTTTTCTTGAAAATCATGTCCAATTTTATTATAAAATCTTTGGATTGGACTGATTATTAATTAATTATTTATTAAAAATTAAAGTGTAAAGTGCTAATTTATAACAGTATGCAACTCCCCCAGTGACGTCATTGTATCTAACAAAATGGGGAGGTATATTGATTAACACACAATTATATGGGGGAAAACTTAGGATATTTCAGCCCTGATTTTAACACATAATGTGAACATATGTACTATATTTCCGTTGATAGGACAGCCGGTATATAACTTTTTGCTCGTTCAGGGTAATCCGGTAAAGATCATATTGCACTGTGGGGGAGTTTGGTTCGCTGGGAAAAGTCATAACATGACGGGCGGAAGTCTTAACGGTATCGTTAAACAACGGTAGCATTAACTATTTGAAACAGCATGAGCAGAAATGGTATTTCAGACCAGTTTAATGCAGTACCATACCGGTAGAATAAGCCCACTTTATCTTTGATCGGGAAATTAACGCATTAGACAATGTGGAAGACTACCCCCTGTTTTCCAACATTCAACTCTTGTAAATTATTTATTTATATTCGCTGCAAACGCAGGCTTATTTATGCCTCCTCTGTCGTCCACTGAAACCCCAAATTCTTTGTTGCGATACAAACGCATTGTATCGATCAAGCTGTTTCTCTTTTGGAAATGCTATAAAACCAGAGGAGATGAAGAAAAAAAGTACTAGTATTTATGTTTCCTCGTTGCTATTGTTATTCATTATTTAATTATTTATTTTAATATCTAGCACTGCAAAAGATCTTAAATTAACGAAGAAATGTACCGTGAAACTTAAATAAAACATTGAGTTGATGGGCCGCGAAATCCGTGTACCAGAAATTGAATTAAATTCATATCTTCCGATAAATTAATCAACGAAGCATTGTATCAGTTGGATATATAAGCTTACAGACATACTCGTGCTAATATTTGTGAATGATAACAGACAAAATACTTCGGTTTCTTGCCTTATGTTCAATATTTGTAAATATGTATCATGCAGAAAAAAATTATAAAAAAAACATTGCTTTTATGAGATTTTTCACATTTTCCAACTATGAGGTGCTTTTATTTGCAAATGTATGCATGTAAAATGTGTTTGGTTTCTCACACTCTGTCACATGTGAAGGACAAACACAATTATTACTGGCTAGAATGGCTGTCCTATAGGACACACATATTCTATAGCATAGAATAATCCGTCCTATAGGACAGAATTATCTATCCCCTTAGGATCCTATAGGACAGAATTATCTGTCCCATTGGATCCTATAGGACAGCTCATCTGTCCCATTGGATCCTATAGGACAAATCATCTGTCCCATTGGATCCTATAGGACAAATCATCTGTCCCATTGGATCCTATAGGACAGATCATCTGTCCCATTGGATCCTATAGGATTTTTTGGTAAGGGGTAGAAAAAGTGTTGACAGGTATGCGCGTAGCTTATGTGTTTAGATCCTCCACACATGTTTAACAGTGTACTCTTAAGAAAATTGGTAAAATTGTATCTCCATCCGAAGGAAAGAGTATTTATTTTAGCTTCATACTGTCAAATTTTAATTTTCGTCCAGTTGTGTGGCATTTTGTAGTGATACAAGCCCTAAGAAAATGGAGCGATTACAAAAAAGAGCTGTACGCTTTGTGTTCCAAGACCACACAAGTGGATACGATACTTTATTATTTAGGGAAAATATTCGGATCCTCCATTTAAGGAGTACACCAGCAGTAGCCATTGCAGTTTTTAAGATTGTAAATAACCAATATCCTCATTAGCTTCGTGACTGTTCAACTTAAAAAAAAAAAAATTACTGTCCGAGATCGGACGTCATTTGTGAACAGTCATATGTTAAAACCGCTGGGTTTCGTTTGAAATCGATCAGATATGAAGCTGCCAAGACTTGGAATAACCTGCCTAATGCTTTCCGTATTACGAAAAATTTTAAGACTTTTACGAATCTTGTGAACGACTGGAAGGATGTCATTTTAGATACGGCATGCAAATTGATGCTACAGGCAGTTTATCTTCTCCATGTGGATTTACATCCAGTCAAATTTACCAAAGACTGAGAGCTGGTACACACGACCCAATTTTCCTTGACAATTTTACAATGTTCGACGTAAATTGGTCCGTGTGTATTATGCCTGGTACACAAGACCAAGTTTTCCCTGACAAGTGAGATTAAATTTATGGAAGTTTGTTGTGGCCATTAGCTTTCTAATACATGCTTGTATTATATGCGATGACCAGACCAGGATATAGAGAATGGCCGTAACAGTCTTCCACAAATTTGGGCTCACTTGTCAAGGGAAACTGGGTCATGTGTACCGGGTCTTACCAATTACGGTAAAAGAAAACTGTCCCCACAAATAACACGAACACATTACATATCCAGAAATAATTGTTCGCGTGTAGGCCTACACGTCTAAGAACGGAGACGCACAAACGCATTGAAAGGTATATCTCTTCTCTGCACCACGTAAACTGTGTAAAATAGAGCCGTACTGATACTGCGCTGGACGAACTACCACATCGGTAGAGCCATCGGAATAAACAATCTGTGGATTACAGCAACCATTACCAGAAGCAGACAAAATATCAGGAATTATTTTTCAGAATGCCCCTCATACACACTAGCCAGTTTTCCTTGACAAGTGAGACTAAATGTATGGAAGTCTGTAGTGGTCATTAGCTTGCTTACAGGCTTATATTAGAGACGATGACCATTCCAGAGCAGGATACAGCGAATGGCCGTAACAGCCTTTCACAAATTTGATCTCACAAGGAAAACTGGCTCGTGTGTATCAGGCCTAAGTGGTCATATGAAAAGAAATTCCCGGTTGCAAAAAGCAGCTATATTATTCAATGCTCGAGAATAAACGAATACGACCGAGTGCTGCTAAAAAATGAAACTGGTGACACACGATCTAGGAAACTGAACAACCAGAGAATTTGTAGAAAATTGTGGCCAATCGTTGACACGGATACATGGAAATAGAACATAGAAAACTTTGTCGTGTATACATTGTACCAGTCATGAGTGTTTGACTATATGTTTGTTGTGTTCCGAGCCGAAACGAAAAGACGCAAAAGCAACTTCAAGGTCTGCGATGTAATAAAAAAAAAAACATTGTTCAAACGTATTTTCCCGCCCCTCCAGATGTGGATTCCAACCCCCCCCCCCCCCACCCAATTGTCGGTTCCAATTTTGTCCCATATTTGTGCTGAGCCTTGACGGAAGAGGGAAATCTGGCCTGAGAGGAAACTGAAGCATATTGCTTTCTTCGATGGTCTTCAAGAAATCAATGTGATCATAATGACACTTGGATGAGTTTAATCAGAGGAAATTGACACGACCATTGAAGAAAGTATATTTTGTACTATTGGAGAGATGAACAATCAGATGAGGAACAGTTAACAGGAACAAAAAAAAATCTAGGCAAATTATTTACTAATGTTCACAAACCTTTCGCATTTTGGATGAGATGTTTAGGAAATCGGCATTCATCTTCAGTTCCTATGTATTCACCAACCTGCCGGCAGCTATCTTTCAATCTCTTCCTCTCCGAACTGTCATGCAACTAGACATGTGACATAGTTCAGCAAGCCATGTGGGTGATCACATAACTAGTTACGTTACAGCTCGGAATGGAACATGGCTGCTGGGACGGTTGACAGATGCATACGAATTAAAGATGAATGCCGATTTCCTAAAAATCTCTTCGAAAATGCTCGAGTTATCAGCTTTTGGGTATTCGCGTATTGAATTTAAGTGTACTGATGCATTCCATCGACTTGGACATTTAGACCAGAGTGCTAAGGGTTCGCAACGACTCATAGTTTGTGTAAATCTTTGGTCGCAGCTGTCGTGTGCTTTTCGCCCTCGGCAGATGACAGAGAGCTACAATTTATAGGTGTGAATAGCTTTAACCTTATCTGGCCTTGTCTTTTTGGTACCTGTCCAGGCCCGGGGCGGGGCCATTTCGACCCCTAATTATTTTCCTCTTCCCTTGAGCTAGGGGGCTTACACTTACCACACTATACCCTTGGCTCAAGCTCTACCAGAAAATGCAAACAAAAATCATAGAGGGCCGCTTCGATGACGTCACAGTGACGTCATTTTTAAAAACGACATTTTTTTTATCAGATTTTTTCGAATTTTCCATTTGTGCGATTTCTCCGTAAAAACTGCGTGATAAATTATTAAATATAAATGTAATGTGAAATAAAATAGTTTTTGCCCACATCGCGAAAAAGCAGAAATTTTGAAGAAAATGACAAAAAAAATCATTTTTCTGGTATCCCACGTGGCTGCCATCTTGAATTTACACATGATCCTCTACTCGTGGGGTTATGCAAATAGGCTAAAACTGACCAAAATATAATAAACTATACAGTCACGGAGTGTCAGCTCTCAATTTCTTGTCGTTCCTGAGATAGCACAGAAAGTTTGATAAGGGGCCATTTTGCCCACACCCCTCAGGCCTAGTAGAGTTAAAACCCCACGCTCAACTAGGAACCGTATACATATACAGCTTAAAACACTGCAAATCAACAAAATTATCACTGAACATTATATACCGGCTTGCTGAAACCAATGTCGCTTGGCCTATCGACATTTCAAATAGAATTTTATTTAATAAATTTCATGGAAAGAGTCATCCTCCAAAATACAGATCTGTTTTCTCCGTCAGACGAACCTTGACGAGGGATGATGGAAATGAGTACAGCTTTCCAATGCTACCTTTCTTCCAATTGATAGAAATATATTATATATGCCTTTGATGTGTTTTATATGAAAAGAACTATCCTCCACATTACATGGTCAATATACAAGTAATGCAATCTATTTTACAAATTTTCAAGACAAGGATGTGCCGTGATACAGTGCATATAACCAGACTTTGAATTTAACTGATTTTAGAAATGAACCAGTTGATGTTTTCGGTGATCACTTGGCTAGGAGGCCAGTTAACGAATTTGAATCTATAATAGACCGCTTTCTTATCTGGATTACTATACAACTGTTGTCTCCATACGATAAACACGGACTGTCTCCACATTTCGTGTAACATGCAGACTAACAAGCAAACAGAAGCACTTAATTGCATGGTGATTGTGTTTACTACCCACAATTTCGAGAAGCAAAAGTACTTTCAGGGTTAGTTATCAGTTCGACAGTTCCGATATGCGCCTTTCGCCAAGAACCCCATTGTAATTCAGAAGAACAGAATAGTACAGAACATTTTTGTTTTCATCCCGATAGAATGAACGTTCGAAATCCTCTGTCATTCTAAAAGTAGTATGCTAATGTTCAAAGTCCACAATGTTGTAAGAACCGTAATAAGTGCAGAGACCGGTAACTGTCTTTTCCCGGAGTTGTTTTGCAACTAGCTATAGCTCTCGATATCGATAGCCTATATTGTATTGATCTGAACATTGTCTTTGACACAGGCGTCACCTACTTCAACAGTGAAGATACTCGATTTCTTTGAAATTTCCATTGGTGAATTCCCGTGGAAAAATGTCAGTGGTGCATTTGATTGGTTGGAGATCCATCCAGATAATATAAACTAAACCGATCTGCGTACATATCTGACCACAGATAATCATGGTAATCCGACACGTAAAAACGATATATCGACAGAATCGTATTTGGGACAGTTACCGAATTTGAAATATTGTAATACTATATTTATCTAGTTCCGGTCACAAATGTCATTCTACAAAGCCCAAAAACTGCCCACCAGCTACACTCCAGACAGAATCATTCTTTCTCTTTCTGATGGACTATGAATGGAACTAATAAACTGAAGAAAAAAACAAAACACAAAACCACATGTGCATTTCCTTACAATGGGTAATATCAATTAAAGTGCTAATGCAGCGAAATTGTTAATTTCATTTTTATCATGAAATTTACAGTTTGGGATTTCTGGTTTAAGTTAATAAAATTCTCACAGCGAGTTTTAAACAGGAAGATATTATATTTTGTTACGAAACACAAGGGGGTTAGCAGATAAAGTGCGACATTTACGGTCGCCATGTTTTCGTGTGTGTGACGTCATAAGTATGACATGCCGGTCGACGAGCAAGCTAGCGATTGCGTAGCATATGGCGAAGGCCAATCTCCATAGACTTAATTCACATTGCTGTTGGCTTAATACTCTCAATATCCATCACTGTCTTCGTATGGTAACGTGCCAGGAATGAAATAAAGAATCCAGTCGGCCACGAGTCCCTGCATGGCCACTTACAATGATTTATTTATTACTTAATACCTTAATTCGTGGGCAGTAGTTGGACGAAGGCATGCAGTTACTGTCTGATTCACATACGAGGGAATGGGGTTTTCGTGGATTAGCTGTCGAAACTCACAATATATTCCAAACTCTGTCTGTGCAATTATTCGCCATCAAAAATATTCCCCTGGCATTAGAAATTATTTAAAAAATCTCCAAAGTTTGTATCGTCTGAGCAACTGCATGTTGAATGATCATGCCGACAACCGGCCAAGTGAAAAGATTAGTGAGCACAGAGCTGTCGCTATGCAATGCGCTAACATAATATCAGGAATACTAAAATATTAAATTGGAGTTTACATACCGAGAAAACTAACATTTCAAACATTTCAACTAAAGAAGATTCAAACAACAATAAAACTCAATTTAAATAACAAACAGGACAAAGACAACATTGAAAAACGAGTCTCTCGGGAGTATCTGAAATAAAAAATAAACATGAAATTGGTTCAACATTATTCCGAAATATTTACATAATACTAACAAATTGTCTAATGTGATAATAAACGAGAAGGGTGCAAGATAAGTTTACCAATAGCACAGAAAAATATATAAAACAAATATAAATTCTAATAAAAAATATTATTCAACAATTTTGAATAGCTTTTTCTTTTCTCATACCGCCCACACTTATCAACAGTTTACATTTGCTTTCATAACAGATCATATTGTGGCACGCAAATAGAATATAGATCTCCTAGAGTGAATGGACGAAATTCTTGCATAAAGCCTTCACTTTTTGCACGAGAAAATCGGAATGTGAAACTGAATACCGAAGACTTCCCTGCTGTTGTTTTTGCTTTGGCAGGACGCGGATCTCGGAGAAAGCACATCAGACGTCGGGATAGTTTTTCCAATTTAGAGCATATAATATTATGTTTTTAGATCTAGTATAAAGTTGATTGTATTAGGAAGAAGAAAACATATATCTCTGAGAATCTGGGGATAATGAAGATCGATCTTCGTTATTTTCTTGAAGTTGGAAATCCTTCCGTGTAATGATAAGTGATACACCGTACAGCCTATGCATTCATGCAGGCAAACAAAATGCGGACACTGGCAGATAAATTTTATAATATCGTACAAAACACATTTATATAGTCCAGGTTCTAGGTAATTAATTTGACAAGAATGCGTAATAATTCAATTTAGCCTGGTTGCACACGATAGGCTTCGCTCAGTTGCTGATGCGGGGCTTTATGTATCTTCATTAGGTCCATACACATTGATAAAGGTCAGCCTATATTCATTCACACGTATATCTAATAATAACAGTTTCCCTTGTCATACTTAATTTCCTGATGAACATTAAATTCAAAATTTTTATTAAACAAACCAGTATATTGACCACGAGGACGGGCTTGCCTCCCCCCAACACTGTCCGCCATGCTGAGCCTATAGACTCAAGCTGACGACTGTCATACGTATGACGTCATGCATATATAATTTTGTAAACAAAGCCAATGAAAACGGTCGCACTTTTAAGAGCACAATTGCACGCCCTTTTCAATTTGAAATAAGAACTTATCCTTGTCCGATTTTCCTCATGGATATAGCAAATTATTCATGAAAGAATAGAGAATCAGATTATTCAATAAAAATTTCGCTGCATTAGCACTTTATAAACGGTAGTCTACAGGAAGCCTCTGAAAACGGAGTTTCGTTGCTTATTTTGCTTACTTTCCAGTACTTTTCTGTGCGGTGCTGTTGTATGTCAGTTCAGTGCAGTCACAAACTAAACAGTATTGATAAGCTACGATGTGGAGTCAATCAAGTTGATGAGCCTGCCCAGCAACTGCGCGATACTAAGGTGTAATTGAGGATGACCACACAGTCACGAAGTTGGGTGATCCAATGCAGTATCCCCTTCTTGGACCCACCCATTAACTTTCAATTGGTAACCCGTTAAAGCATCTACATATTTAACTACTTTCAGGTAATAAATATCACGTGGATTGTCTTAGACAATTAGTCGTTGACCTGTTGCCGATATGAAAGCCATGATTTGCTGCCCTCTCTGTTTAACCCTACCAGGCCTGGGGTGGGGGTCATTATGCCCTCCTCCCACCAAACTTTCTGCGCTAACTCCGGAAGGACAACAAATTGAAAGCTTACACTCCGCCACTGTGTAGTTTATCATATTGCGGTCATTTTGAGCCTATTTGCATAATCCCCGTGGAGAGGATCACGAGTAAATTCAAAATGGCGTCCATGTGGGGTACCAGAAAAGCGATGTTTTCGTTATTTTTCTTGAAAATTACCGTTTTTTTTCGGAGAGGTAAAGTATACAAAAACTGTTCTTTTTCACAGCAGATTAATGCTTATTAATTTATCATGCAGTTTTGCGGAGAAAGTACATAAATAACAAAAATCTGACCGACGAATCGAAAAAAAATGCCTTTTTTGAAAATCACGTCATTGTGATGTTATCATATCAGTCATTTTGGACTTTTGCACACTTTCTGTTTGGTATAGTTTGGTAAGTTTCCTCTCTCTAGCTCAAGAGGTAAGAAAAATAATTGGAGGGGGGCATGTCTCAAAATGCCCAGACCAGAGAGGGATAAAATATAGCACTTCCCCAATTTCACATAATATTATTTCAAAACGGTCAAGCCAGGAATTGAGTGGTTTCGTGAGTATTAAATGTACCGAATTTCTCGAATCTGCACTAAGCCGAATGAATTGCTGAGATATGTTAGAGGTGGGAAAAATTGGCGACGTCTGGCGACTAAAAAGCGACCATCTGACTCCACGGGAAAGCCTCCCTCGTCACCTCACATTCAGACTAGAATAGGTAAGATGCTAAGACGTAGCCTTGGTATCTCAGCCGCGCTTTCTTGCAGCTGTTGTCGAAGTAACTATGAAGAAACTGTGAATTCTCCTGCACCCTTACGCAATAACACATTCAACAACACATATATTTGGAATTGTCATGCGGTGCTAGCCGTGTTTATTCGTTATTTCTGTTCACAAATCTCATTTCCGTTTTACATCATTCCTTTCATAACATCAACCATGTTCAATCATCTAAAACAATTCAGTGTACATCATCGTAAATATTAACAGGGTCTTTTACTCAAATCTATGTAAAATACCGCTTTCATGCGGTTATCACAGATCACAATACTTTATACATCTTTCATTCCACGATACCAACCATGTTCAATCACATTCTCAATGGTAACAATCCAAGGCCCAATTAACAATCCAAGGCCCAATTTTCATACCAAACAGGCTATTTTGTCAACCAAGTATTCTAACGGCTCTTCAGCTCACCAATTATTCTAATGGCTCTTTAGCTCACCAAGTATTCTAATGGCTCTTTAGCTCACCAAGTATTCTAATGGCTCTTTAGCTCACCAAGTATTCTAGTGGCTCTTTAGCTCACCAAGTATTCTAGTGGCTCTTTAGCTCACCAAGTATTCTAGTGGCTCTTTAGCTCACCAAGTATTCTAGTGGCTCTTTAGCTCAACAAGTATTCTAATGGCTCTTCAGCTCACCAAGTATTCTAATGGCTCTTCAGCTCACCATTCAGATCACCCAGTATTCTAATGGCTCTACAGCGCATCTAGCTATGCATATAAAAAATTGCATAATTCAATATTATAGCAAAGTCATATTACTAGAAATAGTACATTCACGTATCCTATTGACAGACAATATTTACAACCGCTTTGTAGACCGAGTATTCTAAGGGCTCTTCAGCCTCAAAAAGCATAATATATACGATCGCTATATGTTCATTCAAAATGAAAAGTTCTTCGAACAACATTACAAGAGCTGTTTGCTCACAAGTCGATTTGTTCAAATGCATTAGACAAAACCTGTATAATACCGCTTTCAAAAAGGCACAAATGCAGGTAAAATGACAAAAGCATATGGCCTCACTGATATGGACAAGTCAATACATCTAGCATATTCTAATGACCATCCAACTATGCATATTCAATATTGCATTACATCAATATTATATTAAAATCGTATTACTAGCATCAGTATATTACCGTATCCTATTGGTAAACGAAAACGTACAACCTCTTTATCAGTCATCAAATATTCTAAGGCTCTTCAGCCTCAAAAGCATAATATCACATACGCTGGGTATAAGCGCATTCAAAATGAAAAATGCATCGAACAGTACACATACCGTACTGTTTTGAGGTCACTCCGGTGGTTTTCTACGAACCAAAACCTGTATAACACCACTTTCAAAATATGGAAAATGCATAGAAAAGATGACAAACCGTCATGTACATATCAAATGTAGACAAATACATACACCAAGTATTTTAATGGCTCTACAGCCCATTCAAATATCCATATTCAATATTGCATACTTCAACATTTTATCAAACTCTATAGCTTAGCGATATGCGCATATCTTTTTGATGGATATGTACAACTGCAAAATGGGCCATCAAATAATCTAAGGCCCTTCAGGCTCATAGAAATAATATCATATACGATCGTTATAATCTCATTCGTTCATTCACAGTCGTTTTACTCCAAAATGAGCGTAACAGCAAGATGACAAGCATATGTACATTTTATTTGAATACATACGCCATATTATTGACCTAAGAAATAGAGATTTCTTTTTCAACCATATCAGATACAGTCAAATGAATACTTTCATTTCCCGCCTTTCGTCTTAACACTGTCGTGTGTTAATGCTTAGCAAACCGCTGACGAGATGGCCTGACCATACAACTGACCTCTATTTAAACCAGAAACCCCCGCCAATGTTATAACAGCTCACAGGACGCCCACCTGTTATAACATTTCACACCTCCACATGTGATTCTTGCTCCCCCAGGAGAAAGTAATTTCGTGCTATTTCCTCCTGTCAAGCACAAGAAGTTATATTTCTCCTGCACCCTTACGCAATAACACATTCAACAACACATATATATTCCTTTGTATATTATGCTTTCCATATTCTGATCGTATGTAAACCATTATCAATTCTTTTGAGCTCTTAAAATATTTGTAAAGCTATGAAAAACAGCTATATGAACTGCCGACAATTTTTTCCGTGTCGAGCCCTTTAACATTTCAATATCAGATCACCACCACCTCCTGTGGTTGCCAATATCTTGGCCATTTTTCAATAGCATAGAACAAAATATAAATGTCTTCCCGAATTTCACATGTTTCACAGTAGCGCTGATGCAGCTCAATTCATTTCCATGTGTCATGGCATCAACTTCCATTTTAATTATGTTAAAGCAACAATACTCCGTAGGAATTAGTCTCATATATAAAAATCTCCATTATTCCTTGACCAACAGTATGCTTTCCCTTCCAAGATTTATATGCAAATGATCACGTCACAACAGGACAATAGTAATCAATAGAGACAATGGACAATGGACTGGTAGCGCAACTGTCATTTCTAATCAATATGATACATTTCAAATAGCATGAGGTGAATTCTGTTGGGATTGGCCTTGAACAACCTATCAGATGCACAATATAACTGTTTCTGAAAAGGTAAAATGCATTGTCTACAACACCTGAAGTGGACCTGAAATTTTGACTCCTGACGATCAAATACATTACACAATGCAGCGATCATGTAACAAGATAGAAAATTCTCATCCGCTCATCTGTCAAACCTTCCTTCATCATACACTCAAGGGTTCGGCGCTGATCTCGCCTTCCAAAACAAGTTCTGGGAAACACCGGCTACCTTTATTAAATATAGTATCATTGCATTCACGTACTGCATAAATGCTTCGTGAAATCTGTAACGAGAGTAAATGAGATATTATCATAGAGCAAAATATCATGTCCATAGCTATCATACTGAAAAAGGGGTATATATCCCACCATACCAGGTTGCATCGTGCAACAAGCTGCTGCTCGATCTTGTATATCAGCTCTCGCATCCGCCGTTTCCGCCCTGGCAATCTTCCGGTCTTCATCGGACTTGGTAGCAAGGTCAGAGTCCACATAATATTCCGGGATTCCCAGCAGTCTGAGATGAATCGGAAATAATCAGCTGTTTACGATCACGTAGAGTCTGTGTCCCTCTGTCGATAAATCAGTTGCAAAATCAACTTCACCGTACTGCAGATCCTGTACTGGTCACGTTAATATGGCTCAAACCGCCTTCATTTCACCGTAAGTAGTATACAATGCGTAAATTCGCGTAATAGCGCCTCACTGCGCATGCGCAGAAAAAAAAATGGGGCGGTATTGTGGCGTGTGCGCATGCGTGAGTGGAACTGTGGTGGAGGTGGGTTCAAAATGGCGGCCAGTTTATGTGTCCTTTGTGGTGTGGGTTCAAAATGGCGGCCCGTTTTAGTGTCGTGTGTGGTGTGGTGTCAGTCAGTGCATGGTGGGTTCAAAATGGCGGCCAGTTTTTGTGTCGTCGGTCAGTTTTTGAGTCGTGTGGTGGGACCAAGATGGCGGCCAGTTTATGTGTCCTTTTTGGTGTGGGTTCAAAATGGCGGCCCGTTTTTGTGTCGTGTGGTGGTGTCAGTGAGTGCATGGTGGGTTCAAAATGGCGGCCAGTTTTTGTGTCTCAGTGCATGGTGGGTTCAAAATGGCGGCCAGTTTTTGTGTCGTCGGTCAGTTTTTGTGTCGTGTGGTGGTGTCAGTCAGTGCATGGTGGGTTCAAAATGGCGGCCCGTTTTTGTGTCGTGTGTGGTAGGAGGTGGGTACAAGATGGTGTGGGTACAAGATGGCGGCCAGTTTTTGTGTCCTTTATGGTGTGGGTTCAAAATGGCGGCCAGTTTTTGTGTCGTGTGGTGGTGTCAGTCAGTGCATGGTGGGTTCAAAATGGCGGCCCGATTTTGTGTCCTTGTTGGTGTGGGTTCAAAATGGCGGCCAGTTTTTGTGTCGTGTGGTGGTGTCAGTCAGTGCATGGTGGGTTCAAAATGGCGGCCAGTTTTAGTGTCGTCGGCCAGTTTTTGTGTCCTTTATGGTGTGGGTTCAAAATGGCGGCCAGTTTTTGTGTCGTGTGGTGGTGTCAGTCAGTGCATGGTGGGTTCAAAATGGCGGCCAGTTTTAGTGTCGTCGGCCAGTTTTTGTGTCCTTTATGGTGTGGGTTCAAAATGGCGGCCAGTTTTTGTGTCGTGTGGTGGTGTCAGTCAGTGCATGGTGGGTTCAAAATGGCGGCCAGTTTTTGTGTCCTTTATAGAATTGCAACAATGTTGCAACCCGATCGCTACAATGTTGGGGCGACCGTGGTGGGACCAAGATGGCGGCCCGTTTTTGTGTCCTTTTGTGTCGTGTGGTGTGAGGTGAGTGTCAGTCAGTGCAAGATACATGTGGGTCCAAGATGGCGGCCAGTTTTTGTGTCGTGTGGTGTGAGGTGAGTGTCAGTCAGTGCAAGATACATGTGGGTCCAAGATGGCGGCCAGTTTTTGTGTCGTGTGGTGTGAGGTGAGTACAACATGGCGGCCAGTGTCAGTGAGTGCAGTGTCCGCTGTTATAGTGCTGTGTTACTTAAGCATAAAAATTTCCTATTTTTTTCGATAAATCCGTTTCAATTTTCACGGAATTATGATAACACTGTAATCCATAGTTTACACGTATTTGTTTAGCTAAGAAAATCAATTTTATTTCCAATGTACCTGGTGTTTTAACATGGATAAATAGATGGTAGTGTGGCGAAAATTTAAATTATTACCTACTCAGTACATATTATGGTTAATTTTAAAATTAGTTCGATTTGCAGAATGTAAACAAACACCCACATTCTGAAGCCTCACTAACACAGCCCGCTTTGTTTATTTTTGGTGTTTTATTTGTCAACTTCGTTTTAGTGCGTCACAAAAAGTGCGCGAATGAACTATTTCTAAATAATTTCATGACGAATTCTCCTAAGGTTAGAAAGTACAGATATTTTATGATTTAGTCCTGAAGTATCAGCTCGTAAGATGTTCTAATTGTTGAGATATTAATTTGTGAAGTTTGACAATTTTCTGTCTTCGAGCTTCGGAATTGATAAATTGTCTTTGTAACGTCTTATTGTGACATCATGGCATTATTGTTGTTTTGTGACACTGTGGAACTGTAAAAATTCCATGAATGGAAAAGAATGCCTATCAAACCTACGAGTATTGAACTGGTCCAAATCAACAATGGCTGACGCCAATATTTAACCCAGAGAATGACACCCAAAACAGAAAATGTTTCAAACAGATAGTTCTACAGAATGTTGTTTGCTAATATTTTGAATGAATATTATAATAATTGCAATAGCTTACCTGATAAAAGAGTTTAGTCCAGATGTATACCATATATCCATACTCCAGGGTGTTTGATGCATGTCTGTGGCTGTTTTTTTCCTAGGTGGGTATAACACACCATGCATTCGTATGCTAATCGAAATTCACAGATATTTCCTTCGGTATATAATCCGGCGCACACGAGAGATATCAGCTGAGCTAACGGCCTCAATTGCCTGTCAACTCTGTTGTTGTTTCAGCGCACACGGTGAGCAAAAGTTTCAAGAAATTGATTTCAGTTCCCGCATAACGTCTTCTTCAAGTCCATTTTGAAGAGTCGAGCGTATGAATCGAGTCAAAATAACATGCTGAGCTGTTTGGCTTGCGTTCACACACTGCTCGCGAGACGAAATTAGTTTGATATTTTTTCCCCCGCCTCGCGGTTCAGCCAATGAACTATAAGAAAAACATATGTGTGTGCATATTAATAAACCACGGGCGCCTAAAAAATGAACACATTTCATTACACTGTAGCGAATTGTAGCCAGTGCACCTGTGAGTCAGTGCGTTTTCATATCCACCTCAAATTGACACGGAGAATTTCGTCACCATAGCCAGTAAATTGTAAGTTTATTGCGGAAAGAATTGATATTCCATAAATTCCTGCGGGAAATAGGAAGTACACATATTTTGAGATATATTTCTCAAGACAACCTTGTATTCATTGAAAATATAAATCGGCGAGTAGTAGACGAAGGGAAAATTGGAAAGTACTGACCATGCCCCAGACTACTTCATATGCATATCACGGCCTTAAGGCCTATGCAAGATGTAATCTACATCACAGTTTAGTAGTATAAAAAGCGCAATTGACCTTCCCCCTTTCCAAAGAAATAAAATCGGCTCTATTTTACAGGAGTATATACGCAGGTCACGTGGGTTGTCACGTCACTTCCGGGTTTTCACTTTCGAACCCAGAAGAGTTCCAATTTTTTCCCTTAGACGTCCGTATGTTCATCCTCCAAACATAGAAGAGTTCCAATGTTCAACCGCCGGGGTGTTTTCCCGCCCCAGCGCCCCGCAGCGCGTGCGCGCGCGCGCGTCATCTCGCGTCATCCCCGGCAGTGCGCGCGCGCGCGCGCGGACGCGGGTCAAAAGGTCAAAGGGTCACCTCCAGGTCAGACGGTCCAATGTCCAATGAGACAATGTTGCGGTATCGCTATAGTCAGAGCTTGAGCACAATAAAAAATTCTAGATTCTAGGGGGATTCTAGATGAACCTGGGAAAGATGGGCAGTTCCATTTGGACCAATCAGCGGTCGAGAAAAAGAACCAATCAGCAATCGAACAATCAGCCAATCGAATTGAGGTATTCACGGTGTGCTTTCGCTGACGTCCGCGCCTACATCTGGGTTCTTGTACACCCGAGTAATGTTTTTCTGGACATGGATGGGTTACCTTTGGCTCCATTCTAGGCCACTGATTGACTAATACGGTGTTCAAAGCCACTTTCATGCATTATGCTCATAGAACTTATAGTCATAATCTATACGTGTTGGACGAGTCTCTTCACTCACCGTATACACGTACCTCAATGAAATGCCCGCTCCAAACCTAGACCAAAGACACGTACTTGGTCTGTAGGCTGATTTCATTGGCTCTCTATTTTTTACTATAGTGCTCTTGCCTTCTAAACTTGATGGGTTACATTTTGACCCCATCCTACACCACTGATTTCAGTTTGACTGAATCTCCACATTGGGCATTGATGCATTAGGAATAAAACACACAAGACAGGGTTTTTTGGTGAGATCTCATTCTTTTCTTTTTTTATTCAGTGAACAACAACAACGTGAGAACAACCACGTGAAAACTCAAGCCCAGAACAAGGGGCTTGTAATTAACTGAAGCCCAGAACAAGGGGCTTGTACATTGAAGCCCAGAACAAGGGGCTTGTAAACTTAAGCCCAGAACAAGGGGCTTGAAGCCCAGAACAAGGGGCTTGTCATTAACTTAAGCCCAGAACGGGGCTTGTACATTGAAATGATGGGCGGCCCAGTCATAGACGAGTACATCGCGGTCCTCGGCCTGGGGGTACTCGTCAAACATCTGTACGATAGTAGATAAGGGTCTTCCCCGGCATCGATGGTACAGGTAAAACAAGCAATATTGTCCGCACACGCCACTGGTCAGGCTTTGCAACGTTTGACTGTTCCAACACCACGTCTCTGTGCCTTGATCCATGAAGTCTGTTAAATCGGGATGGAGGGTGGCAGACCGTACGGGTCAAAGTATTCCCCCTGCTGTTCTGTCAAGTACACGGCCACCCAGTGTTCACCGGGTCGATCCATCGGATCCGTGTTGAGAACGTAAGCAGCCGGATACATACGGTCTAATGGAAACACATCTCGGGCGAACACCCCTTGAAAGACCCTACGTGTCTCTGGGTCATTCTCCAGCACGGTGGTTATCTGGTCTGTATCCATGTTAGGTGGAGAAGTCACACAGGACGTTGCGCGCCTTGTCCACTTGAATGATGTTGTCAAACTCGGCGTAGCAGATCACATTGACGGTGGTCGCCAGGGCTCGTGCAAAGTGGATTTCCAACCGTAAATTGCCTTGCTTGGTCAGGGCCAGCTGATGGTCGTTCTCTAAGGTGGGGGTCAGATCGAAACAGAACAACGTGTATCCGTTCGCGTAGTCCTCCCGACTGATCATATTCCCTTCGTCCTGGTTGATTTGACCGGTGGCTGTAAACAGGCTCTGATAGGCTCGAATGAAATTCCTCCGCCCAAAGTTCGGAGTTAAGGCCGTGGCTGGCACCTGTTGTCCATCCACATGCAGGGCCACAAAATTGATGCCGAAATGTTTAAAGTCAAACGGATTCTCTGAGTAGGCTCCGCTGAAACTGGTATTTTCCACACAGGCCAGGATCAATCGCTTGGGTAGTTCCCCCAGGAACAGGTTTTCTTTGTTGGCGCCCATATTTCCAGCAGGCACAGAGAACACTTTGGTTTGTACACGTCGGATAGGGTACTGGGCTGGTTTTGTTTCCAAGGCTTTCATGTGTCCCAATTGAACGGCTGGATTCGGTTTCACTTTTCGGACATACAGGACTGCGTCTTGGATGACAATCTTATAGTCCGCTACATGCCCCTCTACGTTAGTGGCCATCAAGGCGAAGGTGGGAGGCGCCCGTATCAGTCGGATTTTGATGGGGATCTTGTTCAAGAGGTACCGGTCTTGCATGAACATGTCTGCATGCAGTCGACCCATCATATCCACCGAGGCACTGTTCGCAGTGAAAGCCTTCCGTTTGTTATATCCCCCATTGTCCGCCGTGTCCATGTGCTCGGCCGTGTCCCTGTAGAATAAAGCGGTTGTCAGCTGAGATTTTTTAGCCTCTCGGCCATACGACAACAGTGTCTCGATGTAGGCTCGATAGGGGTACGTGTTGGTGGAGTCACTGATGAGTTTGTCGCTGAGAAAAATATCCACCTGCTGAAACATCGAGTGCAGCCAGAGATTCGTCGGGCCCACCGTTGCTTGGTCAGCGATTCTGGTGCCAGCTCCATTGACCACCTTGGCTTTCACATACAAGTAGGTATGGGCTAAATCCACATAGGCCGTATCCGCATTACTGATGGTGAACTCGATGGGCCCGGTTTCGTTGATGCTGGAGAGCGGGAGATGCTCCACCCATAATCCTTGTTCGACACTGGTTTGTGTGGGCGGCACGGTCCACAAATCAAATTCACTGTTGGTGGAGGGCAGGACTCGGCGTGGATTAAGGCCATGTTTTAAGAAAAGATATCCCGGGTCTTCTTGGATGTGCGTCGTCGCTGGGTCGGTCGTCGACTGGTGCGTGATCTCGGTGGGGCAGCTCTTTTATTCCCTACGGTGCGTTGTGCTTTGGCCACCAAGACGCCTCCCGCTTCTTTGGCCCGTCGTTTCAAGGCTTGTCGGGGTGCCGTACCCCCCAAGACATCACCGGCCACTTGCAGTCCACTGCGTACCGCTTGTTTGCCGATTGCTTTCACCCCACGCGTCACCAAGGGCAGGAACGTTTTCACAATGCTGCCGAGTATGTTCCCCAGTCCATGTCCTCGTTGCATGCGTGCACCGCTAAAGACCGGAAAGCCACCCCCGGCCTGTTGGGCATAATAGTCGGCATAGCTGCGTGCATCGCACTCGTAAGGTACTTTCATTATGCAAAGTGGGGAGCACGTGCTTGTCGAAAATGAAGTGTCAGCACCACTTTTCCTCGTTCGAATGCCACCGCTCGTCCCGTGTCATCTCTTATATCCACCGTGATCGTGTTGATGTCGGTATGTCGTACGGGCAGGTACATGATATGATTGAAACTGTGGGTGACTTGATCGCCATACGTATTTTTAATGGGGACCACCCGTAACAGAGGTGTGTTGATATCGCCCACGATGTGGTTGTCCACCACGTCCGAGTAGACGTAGAGTCCGTACATACCCGACTTCATATCCATCGGCATCTCGCCATGGTGTTGGTTGGGACCAGCGAACGTCTGTAGATCGAAACCCAGCATTTGCTGTAGTGTAGGACTGAGTTTCACATTCACGGTATCGGTGACGGTAAGCTGTGCCTTGTCGTTGTGTACGTTGACATCGAAGAACACGTTTCTCTTGAAGCGCAAGGCTATCAGGCGTGTTGCACTATCCGTCACCCCCGTAGCGCCTTATCATGCATCAGTCTTGACAGCCCACCCATGAACTCTTTGGGGGTATCGTATTGGCCTTCGGGCAGGGTGAGCCGGGTGTTTTTGCCTTCGTAGGTGACCTCGTACCACACTTCATTGGCTCGCACGTTGTACCACGAGTAAGGGTATTGGATATCCACGAGGGCACATTCCCACCGGCCAGGTAAATGTAACGGTTGCGGTAACTGGGTGACGTACTTGGCCACGGTGTTGTCAGGAAACACATCCAGCGAACTGTTACTGGGTAGGGTCAGGTAAAACATGGCGACTGAGCTGTCCTGCTGCTGCTGTTGGTTTTAATAGGTCTTCCACGCCTTGGGCGGTTGTGTCCGGCGTCGTGTTCGTCGCGTTGACTTGCTACGTGTCACGGCTCTGGAGATGTGGGGTGTCTTGATCAAGGGTGTTTTTTTATAGGCGCGAAAAGAAAGTGCCCGTTGTGGTGGTGTTTTGGGGGGTGACTCCGGTTCCCATTCGGCTTCCCAAGAAGGTAGTGGGCCACTCGGTGATTGCTGGGTTTGCTGCATAAAGGCCCAGCGGTGGGGGTTCCCCACCAATTCCTGTGGTACATGCATGTCTTTCAAGCCTTGAGCGAAGACCTCCCATCCTCGAGGATTGGTGTGCGATCTGCGTTGACGCATCAGATCATTCACTAAATCCGTCATGTGGGTGCCGGGGACCACCTGATTCTGTACCAGGAGTTCGCCTTTATCATTCCAAGTCATTAGGATTCTGTTTCATCCGTTGTAATACCAGGCCAGCTTGTTTCTTGAACGAGGCAGGTACACTCTTCAGCACTTCGTCTTCCACCCACTGTGGGGCTGTGGGGGCTACCTCACCCGGCTGTTGGAGCGGTGCTGCGGTCAGCGGTCTGTCACGTGGTGGTGGTGGTGGTGGTGGTGCTGTTGCTGGGGTAGACAGGGTTTTGTATTGGTCCATGAACGTCATGTACCGTTGAAGCGTCTCATTGTACCGTTGTACTTTCTCACTGTCGCTTAACCCCGGTCTCTGTAAGATCTGTTGCATCTCTCCATCGAGGCTGTTTATGGTCTTCACCGTAGGTGGGACAGGGTAGGGTGATTGGAGGTTTTGCAGGAACCGTGGTTCGACGAGGACCATTTTTTTCGTGTGGTTCATTGTCGGCCGAAGAGTCCACCCAATACTGGACCCAACACGGAAGCGGCCAACGGTGCTAAGATGGCCCCGAGAAAGCCGCCTTTCTGTAACACCTTTTTCTTTTGTGTTTGAGGGACCCGCTTGTGGACTAGGGTTCGGAGACCTGTCTTATGCTTGGCCAACTTGGTCTTCTGAGCCGGAGTCAGTGGTACGTTGCCTTTTAACAGGTTGTACCCGATCTCGCACAGACAGCGTACAAGGTCAGGGTCCGCACCGCGTACAATGGTTCGGACTAACTCGCGTGGGGCCGTCTTCAATACACGGAGCGTGGGAGCGTGCTTCCGTACTCGCGCAGACATCCTGTACAACTAATGCTAGAACCCACAACTCTGCCCTTTTTATCCACCTCACAGACAAAGTCAACCCTGCTGTGGTATTCATTCTTTTTATTATTCCCATCATCAAACACACAAACCCCAGCTGGAGGCGCCACTGTGGGTGTGTTTACATTATTTTTGCATGTACACGTGGTGGGTCTCTCCGGGAAAGATGCCGGTCCGTAGTCGAAGGTGGTTGGGGGTGGCTTGCTTGAGGTCGAAGAGCATATACCCGTGCTGAGGGGTTGTGGCATCTTTGAAGGCTTCCAACGCAAACGGTGTGCGGCCGGGATACATCTGTCTCGCCAGGTGCAGCAGTTGAGTGGTATCTCTCGGGTTTTTGAAGACCACCAGGTAGTGGGCATTTAAGCTGATATTCCGATGTTCTTTGTTTTTACTGAACAGATTCTGCACAATGTAGATGATGCTGAGCCGTCGATGATGGCTGCCTTTGGTAAAGAGTTGGGTGACCCGTGCATCCGTCTCCGCCATGAGATCATCCACAACCACCAAGGTGTCGGGTTCCAAATCGGCCAGGTTGGGTAGGCCTTCCACGAACGTGATGTGGGGCATTGCTGCATACGCTTCCTGCCATTCTCCGTAACACCACACGACTCGGGCAATGGGTGGAGTGATCATGCTGTCGGCGTGTTGAAGGAGCTTCCTGACGAAGTGCGTTTTGCCGGAGCCCGTCGGTCCTGCGATGACGCAGGTGAAGGGATGCTGCCACCGAGGGTCCATGGTTTGAGGTCTATCCGTTGTCGTGGTAACCCGCTCTTGTAAATTTCGTACGAGTGAACTGGAGTGGTGGTGGGTACAACGTCGGTCGTCGTTGTCTGTTCACGTTCAGAGATGGTGCTGGGGGTGGGTACAACGTGGGTGGTCGGTTCACTGTGAGGGATGAAATCCGGTGGGTCTTGAGACGTAGTAGGTGTACTTGGTGTAAGTGTAGAGCTCGACGTGGCTTGTACGCGGGGTGTGGTGGTGGTGGTGACTGGGCTCGATACGACTGGTGCTCTCTGTAGACCCGTTTCACTGATGGCTGGTGTTCTCAGTTGGTTAAGTAACGTACTGACATAGGTTACGTCGTAAAACACACCTCCGTACAACACACTCAGCAGGGTTAGCAATGGCACCCCAAAGACCACTTGCGCTTTGCGCGTTTTGCGAGACGCTGTCTTCGGAGGCAGCTGCTGTTGGTCCATAGCACTGGGGTCGGACGTGGAATGAAGGAGGACGGCAGTGGTGTCTGGCTTTATAGTCGTTTCACCTGGTTGGCCGCGACCCAGGAATTGAAGGAACTGGGCCAGCCTTGCCATTTTACGAAATGAAACAGTTTGCCACGTCGACGTTCCGTTTTCAAAATCTGCTCCACCGTGTAGTAGTCTTGCTGTGTTTTTACAACAGGCTGTAATTCCGTGCCGTAAAACGTCCCCAGCAACGTTTCGCCTTGGAGATCTTCCAGTTCATAGACTCGCCGCTGTCGGGGTAGGCGCCGTTTAATCAGGAAGTGCTCATCGCTCCAGTTGGGCAAGTAACTTTTCTCGAACTTGCCCTTGACTTTACTGATCCGTACAGGGTCGCCGACCTTGTACACCGCCTTCGTCGTTCGCTGCGATGGCCTGGGGTACAAGACACGCCGGACTTGGGCTTCATTGCGTTGGGTCACGGTAATGGGGGCTCTCTCTATACTTCGATGATAGGCTCGATTGTAACCCTCACCAGTTTCGGGAGAACATCGATGTACCGCCTTGTATTCTTATAGGTGAAATATTTATACATGCGGCCTTTGAATGTCCTGTTGAACCTCTCCACCACGGAAGCCTTGGTCTCGTTGTACGTATGGAAGAAAAACACCTTCTGTTTCTTGAGAAAGGCTTGGAACGGTCTGTTGAGGAATTCCGTGCCTTCGTCGGTTTGCAAATACAAAGGTTTGCGTCCGGTCTTGAAGATGTCTTTGAACGCCGCTATGAGATTTGCCCCCGTTTTCGTCCGGATGGGTACCACCCACGCATACTTGGATAGGATATCGATGCACGTCAAGATATACCGATTCTCATCGTTGTGTTTGGCAAAGGCGCTCATATCCACCAAATCCGCTTGCCACTGGGCATCTATTCCTCCCACGATGACCCGGTTCCGTAGAAAATGGCGACGGACAGATCGATGTAAGGTATAGGTGTCTTGTCTTCTTAACCAATCTCGGACTTGGGCGCGTTGTATCCCCTGGGGTTTGGCCGCTCGATAGAGAGCCGACAATGCACTATAGGCTGCCGGACTGTCGGGACTGTAGTATAAGTTATCCAACACCTTCTCCCAGCGCTTCATGGTGACAAAATGATGATGGACCCTGGCTCTATCGTTTATTTATAACGGGTATATCTTGGGCCTGAGTTTCTTTCTGATTTTCTTCGTGGACTTCCACAGTGGCCATGGTCAATGACCAGTCCAACTCGTCTGATGACCGCTTGATAAGCACTTCATCCACATCCACCACGGCATCTTCCAATGCAGACCATAGATCAGGGTGAAGGGTAAAATGCACTGTACCTCCATCTAGCCGAGCCAATTGAGCAAAGAAAGGGCCGCGTCGGATGTACACATCGTGACACAAGTGGATGAGGTCGCCGTCCAGTTCACCAGACAACACCCGTTTGAATTTGGTCCAGCCCTCCCGGGACAGACGAATGTGAGCCGGGCACGGTTGTGTAGGGTCCGTGTCTCCCACCACCTCCTCCATGATATCGACCTTATCCGCATACACGTGCAGGAAAACCTCGGGGGTCAAGCTGAAATACGCCAGTACTATATGCTCCGTCATGGTCAGTACGTGAATGGTACCAGATTTCACTGTCTCTCGTATTTATAGGGAGAACCCCGTGAGATCAAAGGATCAGGTGGTCATGTCATTGGGCTGACTGAGTGTAGCGGGGTAATCAATGGCATCGTCGTCGGGTTCATGTAGTTGTTCATGGGGTTCAGCCATTGGCCCCGCGGCTTCATCACGGATTTTTTCTTCTTCTTCATCGTTCTGGCCCGTCATGTGTGTGTGGGTGGCTTCATCAGGTGACACTGTCATTCCAGCCTCTGCGCATTCTATACATATAGTATTTTCTCCATCCGCTTTTTTTCATTAGGTTCATCTAGTGCGTGTTCGATAGCATGAGCCCATGCCAATTGGTGGGGTGATCGATCGTCGGGTATAAATAACTGGTCCACCAGAGGGCCTATTTTCTCCAAGGCTGACCACAGAGAGGGAGTTAGGAGGAAACTTCGAGCCGGCTCTTGGTAGCGTCCCACCCGTGGGTAGAGCGCAGTATGGTATACGTAGTTGGCCTTGTCCAGGTGGATCAGGTGTCCGTCTAACTCTCCGCTCAACACCCGTTTAAACTTAGTCCAGCCATCACGCTCTAGTGTCACCCTATCCGATAGAGTGTCAGCGTGCTCAAAGCAAATATTTCCACAATCTTCGACCAGGGTCACTTTAGCATCATACACGTATAACTTCACATTGGGTGTAAGCGTCAGGATGGCTTGGAGTGATGACATGCTTCCTCTCAATGTCGAACGGAGAATGATACCCACTCTGTCTCTTCCCCTCGTATGTATAGGGCCTATTCTGTGAGAGGCGGGTCGTGTGCAGAGAATACTTTATCGACCACAGGAACTATTTGTTGCAAAGCCGTCTGTTAATCACTGTAGACGTCTCCTTTTTTCCCGACCGCCGCATCACGGACTTTCCCCTTCGTTCGCTCCCGTCACAAGTGTGTCGATCTCTTCCCGGGGTGACACTGACCCTCTAGCCGCTGTGCATTCTTTACATATAGGCCTTTTTTTCCCGGCTGTAGTATCTGGTTTACAGAAACAAAATTCTGCCTTATGTAGTCTTTCATGCGGTTCAGCGAACGCGTCTTCTATAGCACGAACCCACGCTAATTGCTCAGGTGATCGATCGTCCGGTGACAATAACTGGTCTACAATAGGCATTATTTTCTTCAAGGCTTCCCACACAGAAGGAGTTAGGCTGATACTGCGCGATGGCTCTTTGTACCGGCCTAGACGTATGCGAAGGGATGGTAGGGTATAGACGTACATGGCATTATCCAGGTGGATGAGCTCTCCGTCCAATTCTCCGCTCAACACGCGTTTAAATTTATTCCACCCATCACGCTCTAGTGTCACCGGATTCCATAGCATTTCAGCGGGTGTCCAGTAAATAGCTAGATCGTCTTTCGCCAGTTTGACTTTATCTGCATACACGTATAACCGCACACTAGGTGTAAGAGGCAAGATGGCTCGTAGTGGTAGCAACATGCTTGCTCTCAATGTCCAACGGTAAATGATACACACTCTGTCTCTTCCCCTCGTATTTATAGTGTCAATACCACAGCGCCAGGGTGAATAGGGCACAGACTAGTATGAGGCCAACCAGCCGGCGCTGGTTCCGGCGTGAGCGCTCCTGGTCCATAGCGCGAGCATCAAGGATGGCTGTCATAGTCCAGTAGTGGTGAGTGATGGCACGCCTGTCCATCGAGTGCACTCTGTGGAGGACCGCTTCTGTGAACTCGTTCAGGATCTGGCGTCGTCCCTCGTTGTCGTCGCCATCTGCAAACATGGACCGGACCACTGCTCGGTAACCCGTGAATGAATTCACCACGGTGGCATACTGTAAAATGCGAGTCGCATGGGGCTGGATCTCCGCCATGGCTCTGTAGAAATGAAGGTGTGGGATCCAGAGGGACATGTTTTATAGACCAGATGTAGCTCTACGGGTGTAGTCCGTGATACGTACTATTCTGATGGGTTAGTCCAAAAAAAGGGAGCAACAACAACAACAACAACAACACAGATTACAGATCAATCCTTTTATTATGCGTGAACAACATAGAAATGCATGTACTGACCTGTCTGTGGGAGGTTTCCCACAATGGCGTTCACCTTCGCGTCTTTTCGTGTACGTCCGTGTCTTTTCGTTAAAGTCCGTGTATCTTCGATAAAGTCCGTAGGCATTGGGCAAGGAAGCTTTTTCCCGAGACCGAATCACCGCCAGACATGACTGCATCACCGCGGATGAATACATTCTTGCACTCACTCACACCACAGGTCGAGTGAGGTATCAAATTGAAGCATAGGTGAAGGAGCATTTAATGGACTGGGTGTGGGGTTGACATATCGATAAAAAATGGATATGACCTTGAACTGATCACGTGACCTCCCCGTGAGGGAAAAACCCCAGAACCAAGTCAGTACATGCATCCCATAGTCCCACGTCACGCCCGATCACACACGACACAAAAACTGGCCGCCATCTTGGACCCACACCATCTTGGTCACACCTCCTACCACACACGACACAAAAACTGGCCGCCATCTTGCACCCATCCATCTTGGTCACACCTCCTACAACACACGACACAAAAACTGGCCGCCATCTTGGACCCACACCATCTTGGTCACATCTCCTATCACACACGACACAAAAACTGGCCGCCATCTTGGACCCATCCATCTTGGTCCCATCTCCTACCACACACGACACAAAAACTGGCCGCCATCTTGGTCCCACCACGGTCGCCCCAACATTGTAGCGATCGGGTTGCAACATTGTTGCAATTCTATAAAGGACACAAAAACTGGCGGCCATTTTGAACCCACCATGCACTCACTGACACCACCACACGACACAAAAACGGGCCGCCATTTTGAACCCACATCAAAAAGGACACATAAACGGGCCGCCATCTTGCACCTACCTCACACCACATCACGACACAAAAACTGGCCGCCATCTTGTACCCACACCATCTTGTACCCACCTCCTACCACACACGACACAAAAACGGGCCGCCATTTTGAACCCACCATGCACTGACTGACACCACCACACGACACAAAAACTGACCGACGACACAAAAACTGGCCGCCATTTTGAACCCACCATGCACTGAGACACAAAAACTGGCCGCCATTTTGAACCCACCATGCACTCACTGACACCACCACACGACACAAAAACGGGCCGCCATTTTGAACCCACACCAAAAAGGACACATAAACTGGCCGCCATCTTGGTCCCACCACACGACTCAAAAACTGACCGACGACACAAAAACTGGCCGCCATTTTGAACCCACCATGCACTGACTCACACCACACCACACACGACACTAAAACGGGCCGCCATTTTGAACCCACACCACAAAGGACACATAAACTGGCCGCCATTTTGAACCCACCTCCACCACAGTTCCACTCACGCATGCGCACACGCCACAATACCGCCCCATTTTTTTTTCTGCGCATGCGCAGTGAGGCGCTATTACGCGAATTTACGCATTGTATACTACTACCGTAAAGTTATGCTGTAACGTTGCCGTCTCTTTTACATGGGAACTCCTTTCCATGGGAACTCTTTTCGTGTTAAACGGGCAATGTTTGATTATCTGATCCAGCAAATCAGTATTATCTCTCTGGAAGAGTCAAATTTTGCATGGAGTATCGTCCAATTTTTTCCTGTACGGACTGCCTGTCCATGTCAACTATGCCGGAAAGAACGCACAACGCCGTTTTATTAATCGGCCATATACTCCGGTAAGGATCGAAATCTGCAAATGGTTGTTGAAGACGTACAGACAAACTGATGGAGTATAGCGACACCAGGCTATATGGATGAAACACGGGGTCTAACACTGTCGTGTGTTAATGCTTAGCAAACCGCTGACGAGATGGCCTGACCTACTACTACTAGTTTTAATTTGAATGGCGCTTTCAATTTAATAAAATTATGCGCGCCAGGTCGTTGCATTGAGTTTGATGTACAACATATATATTGATTTAAAATATCCAACTATACGGATTTGTAATGGATTAAAAAATATGTAGAAAAATCAAACTCCAAATGCGTTATTTAATGGCATGGTGAGGTTAGAGACATAAAAGGAAGGGAGCATGTATGGACCAACACAATTAATTTAATAATAATAAAATCCTAACGACCCTTTCTAAAAAATAAATATATATAAAACTGAACTAAAAAGGCTAATATAGCACATGCATATTTTGTTTAAACAAAAATTAAACTCATCATATAGATTTAGATTTGACAATGTGAGAAAACCGCTGACGAGATGGCCTGACCATACAACTGACCTCTATTTAAACCAGAAACCCCCGCCAATGTTATAACAGCTCACAGGACGCCCACCTGTTATAACATTTCACACCTCCACATGTGATTCTTGCTCCCCCAGGAGAAAGTAATTTCGTGCTATTTCCTCCTTTCCGCAAGAAATTATATTTAACTGCACCCTAGTAGAATCAGATACGCTAGCCCGGGAACTGTGATGACAGATAAACTCAAATAAGTAACTCCTCTGATATTAATGTAGGAGCATGGAAAACGTGGTAAATTCAAGAATGCACAGAAAAAAACTAATCTGTCACTCCCGACGTCGTGCGGTAAATTCCCTACCAAGACAATAAACCTACATATATTTGTCAAATGACATGTACAGAGGGTTGGCCTCGGAGATTAACAGTAAGCAGAAGACCGTGACCAAGCAGGGTGTAAGCAATTGGAGATTGGACGGGCCACTATCACAGCCCAATAGGCGAGGGATTAGAGGCCGCCTAGGCCTCGGAAGCTCCATGGCCGGAGATGCGTTCTAGTGTGTTTCTGAGAAATACATTTTTGCCCGTGTGAACTCTATTAATTTTGCTTGCTTTGTTGTTTCGCACAACATTTTTTTCTAAATATTCGCCGTCAAGCAAATGATGATGTTCGGAAGTATAAATAATTTCAATATTAAATATATAGCATTTCAATCGAAATACGAGCGTCTAGTCCGTCGTTCGTGATTCAGCCATCGTCCATTAAAGAATTCCTGCCTCCATAATCCAAAGATTTAATTCAACAGCACTAGCACCAAATTCAAAAAAAAAGAAATCCTAGTATGCATGAAAATGCAAGATAAAAACGGTCACAAGTTTTCAATGATGCTGGCAAGACATCATGATGTTTCAAAAGTGTCAAATCCGTATCGCTAATCAGTATTCTTAATCCATGTGATTTTTCGTTTTAAATTCGTTATCTAGAGTATGATGTATCTCAGTCACGCTTTGATTGCGTGTGTTCATATGAACAACATGAACATCTTAAAATACATACCCGCAATAATGGAGACACGATTTCCTATTCATCATATTGATAGTGTATGGATCCATTTGTCAGCTATCATGCACTCTTGGCATCAATAGGATAACACGATATTCGTCTTTCTTGCTGAATGAGACATTTTTCCTCATCTCCCAGCCACCTTGGGAGATACAATACAGTACTGTGGTACTTACCACGATTGTTGCTACCTTCAGTTCCAGACCATTCACGTCGGACGGATGACTCTTGTCTTGGTTAGGTGAATCAGCATTCTTAACTGTCAACTGAAATATTGAATCATATCAAACTGTATATATATAGCAACTGTTTCGATATTATTGTTGTGCTACATCGTATTTGTCATTTAAACCATAATATTAGAAGATTCGATTCATTTCCAGGGACACGGTTGCAAATAGCTGAAAATGTCTTCATTCTGTCTGTAAGATGATTCTAGTCCGTTTTAACCCTGTCTGGCCAGGAAGAGGGAGTATTATAACACACGACCAAGCTTTTTACATTAGATTATCATATTGGGGTCATTTTGCGCCTATTTGCATAACGTTTGGAGCATAACGTCTTTTCTCTTTTGAGTGGTACATGTACACACACATGCTTGTTTTCTGAAGATTTTTAGACGTTTTTGAGATATTCACATGGCCGTGGGACTAACGTCACAGGACCTAGGGTCACAGGGTAAGCATTAGGCCTCCGACGCGAACTGAACTCTTGTCAACCCCCCCCCCTCCCCAAGTTGAAATCCTGCCTATATTAAGATGGGCACAGCCCAAGTCAGAATCATCAGTGATTTTCATCAAAAATCACCAGACATTTTCATAACAAGTAGATCAGCTCAGAACTTGCTGGTAACAGTCGCCTAATGCACCTTCTTGCCAAAAATTAAGGTTCTAATGTCAACGGTTCTCCTTATTTTACCGGGGAAAGGATTCGGATGGACTGGCTGACTGACTGACTCACTCACTCATTCTCTCATTACCGGACAATTCTTAGCCTCCACACCGGCATAAAGTGAAAGTGCATATTAAAATAGATATGTAGGTTGCATAACCTCTCCCCTTACATCGTACATGTATATGAAAATAGGATGGTTTCTTGCAAGAGAGAAACGGACAACAGCTGCAAATGACTCCTGTAAGACCGCTTCTCTCTTGTGGAAAACCTGTTTTGTCTTTTTATTATTTTTATTCCATACTAATTTGGAATTCGTGCTGTTATGAGCTGTCATTTATGACAATATTAGTAGCATGGTATATATATTGGAAAATAAAAAATACGGTGATAATGAATGAATATGGCGTCAATTGGGTCGTTATATAGCAAATGTTGTTATATTGAAAGTTACAGAATATGGGATGGTTTTATCATATATTGTAACATTTGATATATTGATAGGTATGTCCTGATCCAGGATAATCCTTGAAATTTTAACGGTATTTCTGACCATTGCGAATCGGGATTGCCTGTAAGTTCGTCCTCTACCCCAGATGAATTTTCAAATCGTTTTCAGGGAGACAGAAGCGGAGAATAGTTTCAAACGACTCCAAGAAACGGCAGATGCCACATTTCTTTGTTCCTTTTCCTTTTCACATTCCCGTCGGAAAGAAAATAGCATTCTTATTATTACTAATAATTTCCTGCTTTACAACGGATCTAGCTAAAGCACAGTAAATCGGATATACAGGCCACAATGAATTCCGGTGATGGACAGATTTTTCCGATAATTATTCTCACCTGCTCAATGCTATTAAAGGACATTCATCGAAGGGAACCGAATGAAGCATCTTGTTGGAATTAATATATGGAAAAACATCCCTTCAAAAGCTTTACGACATCTTATCGATCCATTAAACAGCTGTATCAACATTTATGGCTTGAGAGGAGTATTTATATCGCCCCATTCACGGCGCTAATCGATTCATAGCGTTATGCTACTATGCACGGCCAGAAAAATAAAGTGATGGCCTATCACTCTTTAACGGTGATCAGACTTGGTCATCACGTTTAAAAGGTGATGAGTTAGAGCCATCACTTCTAAATGGTGACAGCCATCACCATTTAAAAGTCTCATCATCCTTAAAAGTTAAAGACCTAAAATTACAATCATTGCTCATCACTTTTCAGAGGTGATTGCCATCATTTTTAAAGGTGATCATAAAAAGGGTGATGGCTCTAACTCATCACCTTTTAAAGGTGCTGGCCAAGTCTGATCACCATTAAAGGGTGACAATAAATACAGTTTGTTTTAGGTAAAATGGCAGAAAATGTCCTTGGCGTCATTATATCTTAATTAACGTAACCTATTTCTGGTGAACACAAAAACTCAAATATTAGTGTCGGTCGCCTTATTCTGTTGTTTAATCTGAGGCATGAAATTTTCAACAGAAGCGAGGTGGAGGGGTAAGTGGGAAAAGTTTCATGTATTATATTAGGGGAAAAAAATCAGTAGTAAAGGTTTCCATCATTGAAAACTTCTTACAAATTGTTAGTTTGAGCGTTTACATTCATACAGTCTCAAAATAAATATTCCAGATATTCAATATAGCCTTCATGCAGAATTCAAGAATGAAGATTCAAGAAAATATTGATTCGCAAACGTCATAAACTGAGTTAACTCACCTCTCATCGACAAGGAAACCACAATCAGCAACATTACCGGCGAAACAGGTGAAGGCATAACTTCCCAGACTACGCTGTCTGCAACAATCCCAGATCGCCATCCAATGCTTCCTATACCAAGAATAGACTGTCACACTTGCACCGTGGATGTTTGAATATATTTTGTAACGTTACCGAAGAGAATACGGACGATTCAGTATGAATGGATTGCTATGTTGCATTCACGACACTTGGAATCAATTGAAGGTGTGATGGTGATAAGACCAGTCCATTTCTCTCCGTTGCCAGAAAGATTGATATCAAAAGTAAACAATCTTCGCATTTCACCAAAGGCTTAACTGAAGACATTGAATTTCGATTTGGTGCATTTACGTCAGTAACGTATTTGCTCTCGTGATACTGGCGCTATTTTTGGTGATGGTTTGTACTGTACTCACTGAAGACTATTATCGACCATCCTTCTGGAACGCTGATGTATGCTTAATCTGATTGAACGCCTTCTTGGATGGCAGATCAAGTGAGAAATTTGATACATAACTGCTTTAGATCTCTATCTAGCCGATTCATGTCAGTCTTTGCACTTGCCTCTGAATCCTTTAATTATAACATCATCACGTAAAGCGATCAACATTGCACTTGTTCTGTTTCTTATATTTGAGTAGTGAAAGGTTTATATATGAATAGTGGAATGTAGGGTGAGTGAGTGAGTGAGTGAATATGATTCAACTAGCTTTCTACACTATTTCAGTCTTATCAGAACGTTTGGTTCCTATTCCTTTTCACACCCGGGAAACACACGGGTGCCCCAGTTAGTCGCCACTTACCACAAGCTCTCTGGGGGGCTGAGGCCTATTCTTACCATGACGTGGCATTTGCAGAACGACATCCCAGGTCAATCCACGGGATCCCCACGGGACTGGAATGTAGGTTTTGAATTTAATGATGATATGTCATTTTTAATTTTTTTTTATCTTCTATTGCCACAGGCAAATCTTTTCTTGTCCAAAACAGTCGATATTAAATCAATACATTATTAGCTTATTAGGATGGAATTTAATAAGAATTGTTTAAACTTAAAGTATAGGAGATCAATAAAAATCTTCAAAACTTGTGACAACCAGATTTTCGTACATAAATGACATACTGGACTAAATATATCGGGAATGAAATGATCTTTTAACTGAAGATTATAGGTTCAAGCTCATGTAAGTGATCATGGAATGATTTTACATGCTAGTATGATTTAATGAGTTATTAGGAAAAATTCTACAATTGTTAGAATTAAATGATTTGAATTGTAGGATTTGATTCAATATGAACTTTTGGATTCTTCACGCTGTTTTGTCTGGTGTTGTACAGTGTTAATATTTAACGTAGACTAGCGCGTCATTTAGGACCTTAATTAGTTTTCTTCATTTCTCTCGAAACACAATGATATGCCAGCTGAGACTGTTGACTTGCAAAGCGAATATATTTCATTCTGTGTATAGTTTTAACATAAGGAAAGAATACTTTAGCAGCAGCCGTTCGGCGTGGCGGCCCGTTCAGTCAGACAGTCGTTTTTTATTGTTTCTTTTTGTCCTATATGGATAAAGGAGTCTTCTATCGACGAGAGAGAAGGCCCGCTTCATATTTATAGAGATAAATATCTAACTATGATTTGCCGTCATGGCTATCTGTAGTTTTCTTCAAATCCAGTGAAGGTGGGTATATATTCTTCACTGCGTCATTTACATAGCGATTATCCACTACGAGAATATCGTCTATATAGCTTTTGGCGAATGAGAAAGAACGGGCTTTGAAATGATCGTTTTTGGTGTATGGACTCAAAATATTGTGACGTCAAATTTCACATAGATTTTATTAATGAGAAATTCAAGCAACTCTATGAAGAAAGAAACATCTATGAATATCCCTGCTTCTGACATTAATATATCGGCGGTCAGTTTCCTTGAACACCGATACTATTAATGAACTAAGTCGGTCAATACGGTATTGATGAGGGATTATATTATAGACGGTCGAGAAATTTCTGGCGTTAATGATCATGCAAGATTCAATGTGATTGGCTGATTGGCAATTTTCAAAATGAATAGGTCACATCCAATTTTTTACAGTGCAAAATGTCAGGCAACTTTTGTATATGTCCAGACTCTATTTTCATCTTTGATTTAGCCGGAAACTTGATCCCCACACCAGGAGATAAATATTGACATTCACTGGGACATAGAAATGAGGAAATTATTAACCGAAATTCTCATTTCAGATACCCATATAAAATGCTTATGACGATATCAGAAATAATTTTTGCCATGAAATAGGAAGTTTCTGCCTTTTAAAAAGATCTGTTCCAATTCAATACAAAATTATAATACGACGAGCGCACGAATCTATTGTAGATCTAAATATGCGGAGAGAGAATTAAGGATAAACGTCGCGTTCAGCAATATTTCAGCTATAGCGACGATCAAACAAAATTCTAAGTATACCAACAAAAACAAGTTAATAACCCAGCACATGAATTCCACCGCGACGGGATCACCGTTGGGAAGATTTTTTTTATTCAAAGCCATGTACTCGGAAGTTCCGAGGTCATAACCATGTAGTTTCTTGTTTAGTTGGCTATTCTGTATGACATCTCTTTACGGATCCATGAAAAATCTACAGATGATCCAGCATTTTCAGTCAATCTTGCTTCGAAATGTTCGTGACAGAATCACCTGAAACGGACATGACTCTTGCCTAGTGTTGCTTGTCTATTTTTTTGCTGCTCTGTTTCAATCTGATTATTCTTATATGACATCTTTTACTAACATACAGTACCTCGCGAGAAAAAACCGATCGATTCGTCACAGGGGTTAAATCTAGTCCGTGGCGGAATCACAAAAAAATCGTGACGGAATCATGAGTGCGCTTTTTAAATCTTCTCCGTAAAAGAGCTTGATTAATTACACATTTTCTCCGAAAAAATATTCCCAGGAGGAATTTATCACTTCTAATTATAAAATTAAGACTCTGAGCTCTTATTTTGGCCAATGAGTACAGTTTCGGTCACATGCATATCTTTTCTACAGATGTTTTAATATTATATACTTTTCAGTAAAATGCAACTTTTCTTCCTTGACAATTTCGAGTTCATCGGATTTATAAAATTGTGGGAAAAATATTTCGAGATTAAAAGACATCTCTGTTATTGGTGTGTTCACGGACATCATAGGAAGCGAATAGAAAAAAACAGCATGCTAATATATGGTCTACGAAAGAATGTGGAGTGAATTGTATGCGAAAAAGGACTGTTTTTAGCGATGCCCAGCTTTTTCGTGGAATTCATGAGCAGTACCCAAGAAGTAATCAACACAATACACCAAAAACATTTACATACATTAACATTTATACAATTTCTCTCAAATAACCTAGAATACAATACCCGACTTAAAGATCTTCTAAAGTAGCTTATTGCATTGATAAAAACAATCTCTTGCAATTTTAAAATCTAATAAGTCGATTAGAATATTTTTTACTGTGAGACCTTCGTGACATAGAATACACCTTGGGGCTGGTTCCTTTTTTAGTAAATGTTTGTGAGTTAATCGTGTATGGCCGATTCTACATCGCCTGATCATGGCTTGATCGAAACTGTTCTGGCTGCTCAGATGAGTTTATCCTATAATTTTCTAAAACTCATGAGATCTTAGCATGGTTGGCGTAGATCCGGCGTTTTGAACTACGTCTGCACATGTTGTAGTGCCGACGCCAAGCCGATATGTTAAAACTGACAATCTAAGTTCCATTGGAGACCTGACGTCGAGTCGACGTAATGCCGATATTTTGAAATTAGCACCAAAATATGCGTCGCTGATACGACGTCGGGCTGACGTAAAACTGATGTGTCACTGCCGATGCGAACGTACACAGAGTCGACGTGATCCAAACTGATGCCGTTATCAGCACGATATGTGCCTGCTGCCTGAGATATTACGAACAAATCAATAAATTCTCGAAATTATCAAATTGTCATATTTTCAAATGTATGTAGCTTCCAATGAACTGTGACTTCATAAGAGCGCTAACTGACATGTTATTGTCATTTTATGACAGAACTGGGCTACCACGCGTAGAATGGGATGTTACGATTTCTCTGTTTCTTTTTAATCTGCATTTCCCCGGATAACGAGATTGTGTAGTCTGTGATCCATCGAAACACAGGCGAATCACTCACTGTAGAATCATATGACTCATGGTCATAGTACGTCGTTCTGTGCTCCCACAACCATGGGATTTCATCGAACACTTAAAATATGCCGCCTACGTAATCGCTTCGTTAAATACGCGTATGCAATTTCTAATAGAAGAAGTATTGCACATATAGCAACTCCGGTTCCAATTGTATAGAAGGCTCCGAGAACAGTTTGCAGTGATATTGGGGCAGCTATCTTGACGTTGTTCATATTTCCGTTGGATAATTGCGACCACCATTTTCTTCGATACTTTTTGATAACCCCATATTCTTGAAGTGTTGATAGTCTGAAAATATTCGTGAAAAAACTCATTTAAATTGTTTGAATCAAGAAACAATTTGATCAACTTCTAAAGAAATCGTTGTTTATTCAAATTATTGAATCAGATGAAAATGGTGGAAATCAGGTTACGAGTAGAAAGAGATAGTAAAATCACGACTCTTACGTAAGGGGGAGCGGCGATGCAACTATTTTTTGGACAGCAATGTTCTCTCTTACACCTTGCCTCCAAAGACCTTTTTGCGTTCACTGCTAACTTCATCAGCAGTCGACATCAGACTCACAATTTCAAACTCTCAAGCGTCCCACTCAAAGTTTCTCAAATTTGGCGATACATATCGCATGTTGATAGCAAAATACGAGCGTAGCGTGCAAGATCTATGGCGTTACGTTTCGTAACTTGTGTCCCTTGTACTTCAAGATCCTCATGGTGCTCATATGAACAGTCACAATCAAAGCGTGACTGAGATACACCATTCTCTTGATAACAACTTTACAACGATTATTATGGATTAAGGATACTGACCAGCGATACGGATTTTATATATTTGGAACATCATGTCTTGTCGGCATCATTGAAAACTGTTGACCGCTTCTCTCTCGCAGGAAACTAGCCTATCTTTATGTATACTATGATTGTCTTTTTGAATTTGGTGCATATACTGTTATATGGAATATGGAATATATCTTTGGATTATGGACGCGGATATTCTTTAATGGACGACGGCTGAATTATGAATGACGGACTAGACGCTTGTAATTGTTACATTGCCAATGTTAGTAGTTTGATCCCATTATATACGCATGAAGATTAATGTGTAGCCTTATCAGGGGATTAATAACAGTGACTGTGTTAATTATTTGAAGTGATTAGTGAACTATTGTTTGTATTCAGTTGATGAAACTTGTTAAATACAAAAATAATACAGGAAGTTAGCTAAATAATATATTCATTATTACCCAGAAATTAAAATAAGTATGAGCTGTTTTTGGCGTTCATATTGATAAACGTCAGGCGAACGTTTGAACAAGGGAGAGAACTCGTGTTGATTCGTTTCGCAGTTGATTATGAAGAAATATTTTCTCACTCAAATGATGTCCTATACGTCCGATAGTTAGTACTATTACCGAGAGACTAAACTCTGCAGTTCAGCGCCATCAGTTGATGAAAAGAGTTAATGGTGACTGACAGGAAGATCATGCGTGGAAATGATACGCATATAAGCAACCATAAATTTTGAGACATACCGAAATATGGATAACTGGCCGCTAGATGGCGCCGCGGTATACATGTATTACTGCACGCTTGGCTGAACACAGGTGCCAGCCGCCTTTTGACTGCCGCTTAAACGGTGTATGACCGACAGTGTATTGAGCCCGACTCAAGATTACCCAGCATGGGGTCGATTGCGGTCTCCAACTCACTCGTTAATAGTACAATCAACTCCCAATGTGTTATCTTTAAATATATTTAACTGTGATAGAATATCTGATCTTATAGGCAAGCCTGTTACACACACACAAGGCATAAGTGGGAGCTGATATTGAACATTGAATTTAAGCAATAAAACTTAGGTGAAAGAATTTTACAAAATATGCACTTCACAAACCGATGAATATTAATAATATATTTGTTAAAGCGAAATGTAACATTTGTTGTATTAAACATGTATTCTTACAGATTATTGGGGCATTTCGACCTACCAGTTATAGTACAATGCTTGTAAACATATTCAAGAAAAGTTACATGGATACCGTGTGAATTTCAATGAATAACACTTCCATGTTCCAGTTTCAATATTACGCCAACAAACATAAATCACAGCATTCTAATC
This sequence comes from Hanleya hanleyi, assembly GCA_036873755.1. NCBI lineage: Eukaryota > Metazoa > Mollusca > Polyplacophora > Lepidopleurida > Hanleyidae > Hanleya > Hanleya hanleyi. The sequence goes on along the minus strand of JAVTVY010017792.1, from coordinate 24,279 downwards.
ATGGAAGAGGAGTTCATCCATTGTATTTGGCAGCAAATACTCATATAAAGTCTATTACAGTCTACGTGTTCAGGGTGGAATAACGGTGTAAAGAAGCTGAGCGATATTGTTTTTGGTGTTGATCACATAATTATATTATGAAAATCAACCTGCTGGATGTTCCTGTCCATACCGTTTTCGAAGGCGCAATAAAGACAAGAACCCAAGCTACAATATGATAGAAGACTTGTTCGACTTTCTCCTTTGCAAACATAAAGTTGACGACTTTCTGAGTAAAACAAAACTCTAATGATTATCTATTCTACGGCAAACGTTAAGACGGAAATGTGACAATACATTAGGTGTTGATTATCGGGAGGATCAAAGAGACAGCCCATGAAACCTTCGCCTCGTGCAATACACAGTTGTGATCCATGTTTAATCGGCCCAGCAGGTATCGTCACCTGTCACCAGGTCTCAGCGTTAATAGCCATGGACCGGCCCCCACTTAATTACTCCAGCTGAACGCCTTATAGTGTCTTTCTCTAAAAATTCTCAAATTTTAAATTGAAATGGAAGCAAGAAGATATGTAATAATTAGATCAAATGAAGAACCATGAGATAGAACACGGTATGGTATGTATAACGCCATGCTGGCAAATATCGTTGGTTGAACAGTGTTTTACCTATAAACTTTTAAAAATGAGCTACTTTCGGCTTTTTCGTGAAAACCCATGCTAAGGTATAGGTTGAAAATGCAAATTGAACCCTCCTTTTTAAATCAAATTGGAAGCAAGTAAAACATTTTCTTTGGGAAAATAAAATAGCACATCGTATTGATATACTATTCGAAATTAACTTAATATGCTGGCAAATGTTGTCACCTGAACAGAAATGCTTGGTTTTCAGCTTCGAAAACCATTGTCCAATCTAATCTAGGTTAATTTCCCCGGCCATGTTGAGCAGTGGAGGCGATCTGCGCCTGACAGAGTTGTCTTCCCTTACCAATCAAAGTTGGACATGGGATAGCTACTACTGACTCGTGAGACTCTTCTCGAAGAAGCCAGTCTCGCAGATTGTGAATACATATATGGCTTACTCATATACGAAAAAGTTTTGGACGATTTATGCCAGCCGAATTTTCGATATTATACATAATGGTGTTACATATATGCGCATGCCTATGTATATGTACGTACCCTGTGGATATACTAGTTGTAAACGGTGATCCAACTGGCAGACCAAACCTGTTCGAGTAAATATGAAACACCTCCTGTAAGCTGATTATGTGCATTCCTTCCTCGTTCAACATAATCTCTTCTCCTATGAAGACGTATTTGTCTGTGCACATTTTGTGAAAATGAACGCTGATGTTGCTACTCAAGACTGTTGGATCACTTTTGTAAAGCTCGTGGATTCTCCGCCGTACCTTTTTCATGTCCGATCTGTTACTACTCTGAAAACAAATTATCGTATTTGACTGAATACTTTTAAAGCAGTATATTCCAGATTTGAAAGCAACCAATGAAATTGTGGACTAAACAAGTCGGACATTGTTCAGTGACATATCTAAATAAAAACATTATACGCACCGAATCACCCATGACCCGGGTCATACCTAAGACTTGAAAAATGAAACTTGTTGCTCCCTCGCTTACGCTCAGCATTAAGAGGATAGAACAAGGACTGGTTCGCTCGGTGTCAGTATAATGTGACTGAGTGGGGTGTCATGTCTGCCTACGGCATGATATTTCAGTGGGACAGCACTATAAAATGGCAGCATTAGATCTGCTCTGTTACAAGTAGGTACCCCTGTCCCTCCCCCTCCCCTCCCCTCCCTTCCCTTCCCCGTCGTGATATAGCTGAAAAAATGTTGAACGCGACGTTAAACCCTATTCACTCACTCACTCACCCTGTATGTATTTGGCGTGAGCATTTGTTGCTTAGTGGCATTTAGTATTACGGTTTTTACAACAGTGTTTACTTTCAACATTAGCATAGTACTTTTAGAATAAGAAGGGATTTCGAATGTTCATTCCATCGCAATAAAGAATTTGTTCGACAGAATTCTGCTCTTGTCCATTACAGTGGTGAAATGCACACAGCGGAACGGTCGCATGGATAGCTAACCCAAGAAAGTACCTTTGCTTCACGAGATTGTGGGTAGTAAAACACAACCTTGCAATTAAATGCTTCCCTTTATGGGCGTGTGAGCTAACACATGTCTGCATGTTACACGAAATTTGGAGACAGACCGTGTTTATCGTATGGAGACTACAGATGGTGTGGTGTTATATAGCGATCCGAAATGAAAAGCGTTGTATTTTAGATTCCATTTCCTTCCCTGGCCTCCTCGTCAAAGCGAAAAATTGGAAGAAACATCTGTTCGATCAACCCTTGTTGATTAGAATCACCGTCAAAGTTAACTGCTTTCGTTTCCAAAATCATTTGAATTCAACGTCTGGTTATATGCACTGCATCTCGGCTTATCCTTGCCTTGAAAATGTGCAAAATAGAGAAGATTTCTTGCATATTGATCCTGTAATGAAGAGGATAGCTCATTCCATATTGAATATACCAATGGTACATATATATTTTATCTATTGGAAGGAGAGGTAATATTGGAAAGTTGCACTCATTCGATGACATTTAGTAAATACAATTCAATTTCATAGTATAGTTAGGCCATCGGGCATTGGTTTCAGCAAGCCGGTATATACTGTGTGGTGAAGGTGATAAAGTGTTTCTATTCTCGGGATGAAAAAATATTGGTTCCAATTGTTTCAAACTGTAAAGAATTATCCTTTTTGCCATTTTCCATGATCAATTGAGGTCGCTATACTAATTCGTCAGTAAAAGGTAATTTTGGTCTAGAAAGACGAAATACCGATTTTTTTTTGTCTACGGTACTGCATGTAACATAAAACGTTCGTAATATTACGGTTCGTATTTGAGCGTGGGGCTTTCAATGATAGGCGTTTACTTTTAGACACATCGTTGAATGTTCATTTCAAGGCAACAAAGACTTTGTCCAGCATTCCTCCGTTTTCATTTTACACTGCAATGTATTTCAACAGACAACAGAATACTATAAAACACAACAATTATCATAGCACTAAACTTCGAGTAAATTCGCTCTTTGATTGCGTCGACACACAGCAATCATACCGTCATACACTTCTTCGACAACAAAAGACAGCGGCTTCTGCTGAAAGACCACGCTCGACGAAGAACCGTAGTAATGGACAAGAGCAGCATACTGCCAAAAAATGTCTTCATTGCAAAATCCTTTGTCATCCTAAAAGTATTATGCTAATGTTGAAAGTTAACGCTGTTATAAAAACCGTAATAAAAGTTACAGAAGATAAATTCAGCCGTTTGAAAACTTAAAAACTCACACTCAAAAATCGACCAAAAAATGCCGTTTTTGAAAATGACGCCACTGTGACGGCATCAAAGCGGCCATCTAGGATTTTTTTTACATTTTCTGATAGATCTTGACCCAAGGGTATAGTGTGTTTCATCCCTCTAGCTTAAGGGGTAAGAAAAATAATTAGGCATTTCGACCCCCCCCCCCCCCAGGCCAGGATACGTCCCAAAAAGCCCAGGCCAGATATAGGGTTAAGCCCTATCCAGGAGGAGTAGGGGTGGGGAATTGGGTGGAAGTGGGACCATTTTCTTGTGGATCATCTCCAAGGCATTTGTAAGGCTGTCTTTTGCTGGCCTTGAATTGGTATGAATTTTGGGGGCACCAAAAGCATAATATCTGACCTAAAGAGCACATTTACCCGCCCGACCATTGAATATGACAGGCTCACACTTTCGTTTGACATACTATCCTCTGGAGCGACTTTTAATAGATATAAACGGTTCTGCTGCGGCAGATATCAATATTTATACTTTCATCCTAATGTGAGGTGTCTGGATACAACTGCTAGAAAATTCAGCCTGATCTGAATAATTCTAAAATCTCTATGTTATACATGAATCTATAGGCGCACGAACATGAACAGGATGTACTTCTCTAAGATCTGTTGATGACTGGTTATTTTATTTCACTCAGACGAGGTCACCAATGTGTATGGTGAATAATAGACATAGAGAGTGTCATTCGATGGAGGATATTCGTACGAGACTGTATTCGATAGAGCTCTGTACGTTTCGATAGAGCACACAGAGAGGATTTTAATTACAACACGCGAATAAGTTAAGCTCACTGTAAATATAACTTAATGAAAGAGGTATCGCATTTCTGATTGGTTTAATACCCCTAAATGTTACCATCAGAGCCAGTGTTTGTTCTCGCGTAATTTTCTGAGCTGCAGACTAAGAGATCTGTCAGTGGGAGGGATGTATTCATCTCAGATAGCGTTGTTCTTTAACAAAGAATTGAAACAATAAGGAAGGATGCCGCACCTCTGTTAACTCTAGCTTGACTGGAGGGGGGGGGGCGGATTCCCTATCTGACCTGGGCGATTTGGGGTGTACCGCAGCCTGGAGGGTGGGCGGGAAGTGCCCCTCCCTAAATACTTTCGCTATCGCTAAGATCAGAGGGCTGAAACTTACCACACTAATTCTTTGGGTCAAATTTTACAAGAAAATGCAAATAAATCCAAGATGGCCGCCATGATGACGTTACAGTGACGTCATTTTCTTTTTTGGACAATTTTTCGGTCAATTTTCTATTATTTTTGTAACTGCATGATAAATTAGTAAATAATAATCTGATATAAATGTGGAAAGAGCCCCCGGGCCAGGTAGGATTAACGCTACTCTCCTGCTGCCAAACGGAGTAAAATAAAGAGTTGAAACTCTGTTACTCCGTAACTTATCATGTTGAGGTTATTTTCTGTAAAATTGCATCCTCCCCCCCCGCCCCCCAAGTAAGGGATCATAGATTAACATAAAATGGCGACCAGGTGGAGTTTCACAAAAGTGATCATTTACTTAATTTATTTAATTTTTGCATATGGATCTTGGATTAAATGTAAGTATGGGAAATGGAAAATGTTCCCCCACGCTTCGATACACCCAAATTGTCCAGGCGGATACGGTTAAAAGCAGCTTTCTCAGGTAAAAAAATCGTTATGCGGAAGATAAAGCAATGGCTGTCCTACATGTACATATGCAAACGGCAAGTGCTTATCTCATTACAATGCTATGATACAAAATTTAACCGAAATATCGAATATAATGTCTTACAATATCGAACAACAGAAACTTACAGCAAAAATAAGTTCTTCAACGGCAGTGCCGAGGTAGCCATACTTATATTCTGTTTGCCCTGCCAGTTCATCTAGTGTTGTGAATGGCATAGGTGTTCTATCTGTTGAGAGGGTGGCGACGAGAACGGCGCTGTACACTGCCGAAAATGTGATGAAAAACAGCCACCAACAGCCCAAAAATGTTTTTCCAGCATCCGACAAAGGAACATGCTTCACACCTACAATGGCATCGTGGTCCATCAGATACAATAGCACCACAAAATCCGCTCTAAAATCAGTCGAGGGATGTCTCGGGTTTAATGCAGTCAGAATACTAAGATAATATCTCAATTCGTGTATTCTTTACACTGGAATTGAAGGAAAATACTGACATTTCAATACTGACTTTCTACTCTGAATCACAAGATGTTCTTTTAGAAGAGCATGGCGAGCTTGGTAGAAGAGTAGGTGAAATATCTAACACTGTGTGAAGCGATTGCAATAGGTCCGATCGCTTTAGTCATACATAAAGGTTTTACAAACTTCCACTAGAACTGTTTGCCGCAAATAATTAGGTAAATCCTAGCAATTTTCAGGCGAATAAGTCTTGTGGAATGACGATGAATGAATGAAATTGGAGTCATCAATATAAATATAAAGCCTCCAGAGCAATTATTGCAGAGGGCAAATAACAAAAAAATAATTGATAATAATTATACTTACTTTGCCTCAATAATACACCGAATAGCTGTACTACATTGATGATATAGTTATAGTTGTTATGCTTTAAAATATATGCTGTGTATGTCAGAAGAAAGGATAAGGCGAAAATAGCAGTGCAGATGAGCAGAGCTGACGGTAGATCCAACAAGTCGAACAATACAATCCATCTGTCCTGTCGACCTTTGGGATCCAGGAGCCTCATTTTACTCTCCATTGTTTCGAAGGGGATGGTATAATCCATAACCTCAGCTCTCATGGCATGGTATGATAGTGGAGCCGCAACCATATCCACTTTCTTTGGAAACATTTACATGTATAAATACGTAAATATTACATGAGTAGTTCGGCGATACATTACACGTGTATGACGTAAGATTTAACGTCTTGTATTACAAACCCGAGAATATTATAATAATAATAATAATAATAACTTTATTTATTCTGGGTGGCTTAATTAGTCCAAGGTTAGTCTTTCTTAAGGCCCAGAAATAAGTTAGTAAAATAGTTAGTGTATGTATATAAAAAAATATGTAAGAATACCCAAACATGGCTTTATATTGTAACTAAATAAAAATGCACGTACTATCACAGTCGATATAAAACAAAGTGCAGTTTACAAAGTATTTCCACGTATCGTATCCAAAATAGTTGATTTTAAGAACTGGCGTCTAAAAGATACAATATTATCACAGGCTCTCAGTTCTACAGGTAAAGAGTTTCAGATTTTGACCCCTGATATCGATATTCTCGATATGCTGCAGAAAAAACTTTAAGAAACGTAGCGCATAAGTTAGCATTAATAACAATTCCGGCGATTGTTCTCTTAGAAAATCCTTTATTTCTTATTATTAGTTTTATCAGCTCAAGCGTCCCCTTCCCGCATCGTCTTCTATACTTGTGTACAGATATAGATTCGGCCAGTGTAAATTGATTAAGGTATTAATGTTTTCATTTGAAGCAATCGGAGTATTAGAGTTTTCAAATTCGGCATACTTATTATCTACCTTCTGTAAATCCCCCAAACGGTTTCCGTTTTCTTTGTTTTACTTTTCTTTTTCGAAGTTGTCTAATCGGAGTAAATGATACAACACGGGGTCCTATTTATAAATTTAAATTAAGATACAAAGAATAATATCGGGGTTGAATACCGTGCAAATTATTAAACAGATTAGACTGTGAAACTCCAAAAATACAAGATGGTGAGAGCTGGATATTTATTCAGCAGAGCTCTATCTATAGTTTTAATCCAGCCTGCTACTGGATATTCCCTGTGTTAATTTTATTTTTGGCGGCTAAATATTACCACTAGGCAACGGTTTGATGCCTAGTTGTTCTCACCAGAAGAAAAGTTCGATTATCTACTGTAATGGTACACAAAAGTTTTTTTAGAGGAACTGAGAGACGACACGTAACCTTTATAATGGCTTCGTGTGGAAATTTGAGCGATATGCAAAAGGTGGGAAAAATTGACGACGTCTGGCGACTAAAAAGCAACCATATGACCCTGAAGGAAAGCATCCCTCAGAACCTAACTCTAGACTGTATTACTTACTTTTCTTTCTAAAAGACCAACGAGGCCTGACCAACCATTTCTCTTCAAAACTCCAAATTCTCCGTCTGGTGGAAATTCTATTGTGTAACTGGAAAACATGTGAGATGGAATATGAATTCATCTGAAGAAAACCCGCAACAATTTTGATAGGTATAACTCCAAATCCCTTACCTGAAAATTGTAAATGCAAGCGTGACACAAATGCCCATGATCATACCCAATATGCCGCTTCTATGCATTCTTTTTGAATTTGGTGCTAATGCTGTTATATGGAATATTGAATAGTTCTTTGGATTATGGACGCGGATATTCTTTAATGGACGACGGCTGAATTATGAATGACGGACCAGACGTTTGTAAGTGTCTACATGTGTATATTTTATCTGTAAAAATTTGTTTTCGGTCGCCCGGACCAGCGCCATCTAGTCAGATAGAATGGTGTTTTTCGAAAAATACTACCGACATTGACCTCTCATCATGGAGAGAGGAAATGTGTCACAGTGGACTATAGCTTTATTTGGTCCACCTACTAGATGTTGGTTGTGAAGCTTTCTTCGACTTATTTCATTACTGTCCTCTGACCAAGAAACGGTGGTATAAGATGAAAATGTGACTCACCTGAAATTAAGAAGTTCTGATAGCTCCCTCAAGATATCGATGCAAAATCCGTACAGCCTGCCGCTTGTTTCGTCCATCGTTGCATGTGGTGTCCACTGCGAATTAAAAAATAAATCTCACAGAAGAAACATCTATCCAGACAGAACCCACATGACGATATAAACTTGTACAAACATGCCCTGAAATGATTTTACTATGAAGCTGTAATCATATTCTTTGTATTTGCAAAGGCGTAATAATTTCGTACTGTCGACAACATAGGAATCGACTATTGTCTGGAATGTGAAATTGTTACACTGTTCTCCTTTTCGGTGTCCACAAAATCAATTCCACATCAATAATCGCAAATCTTGTGTGTACTCTTCAGCTTGTTTCTTGTGAGCGAGAGATGACCAGCACTTTTTGTCCAAAGAGCTAGACTATAGAGCTAGAATCTTCGAGTCCAATGTAAAGTATACTAGTAGAATAATTTAGTTAAATTAGGGCATCGATGCGGTGTCGGCACTTTGATCCTGATCTTCTGATAAATCCACATAACCATTGATATCTTCAATCACATGCTCCAAGTTATCATAAGATAACTGCAAACATGTGACCAGTTTGTTTTGACTGACTGGCACACAAGCGTGAACTGGAAACAGAAATAGACGAAACCGATCATCGGTACACTGCTAAAAATATTGGCAGTTTCAACAAATTGTGTTGAATTTTCATAGCACCTAAAATTACCTTGAAAACAGTGTTCAATTAACGATGTTTATTCTGACACATTTTTGGTATAAACATAAACACAAATTGATAGTTTTCAACGTAATTTCTGGTACTGTAAATAGCATCATCACAAGATGTGTTGACGTTTAACACAGTGTTTTTTACAGTATAAGGATGCAGGAACGTTGCAAACTGGAAACGTCGACCGGATATGTCAGTACATATGTCAACTTGTCAAGAATTAGCGGATTTCATTTCAGAAAGTAAAAGTAAAAGTTTGCAGTAAAAGTATAAAACTCCCTCAAAAACAATCGCAAAAGATACTGTATTTAAAGACATGGTGGATTAACACAATTTGGTGTAATTGATCAATCTAGCACAATATGAAGACGATATTGATGAAGACATATCTTGAGAGTAGTTTGAATAATTACATAAGAAATGTAAAAAATGTTCCCTTCACGTTATCATTAAAACATCGTGCATGATCAACATTTATATATGTTTAAACAATAGAATGGTATGTAGTCCAAGGAATATTTTAACAAAGGCATTATAATTGAAAAGTATAGGTGAATCACTTCCTTTTAAAATGCCGAGAAGAATGTCTGATTTTCCAATAATAGGAATGAGTGGCAGGTTGTTCGTCAGATTTTCAAATAACATAATCCAAATTACACTAATGCAATATCGATAATTTTTTATCTCAGAGATTATAGAAAAATCTACGAGCTGAAACAATCGCAAAATGAAGTACCGGTACCTGCACATCAGAAAGTCAAACTGAGAATATTCGATTTAAAATCATCAGATATACGCCGGACTAATGTTTCGTAAATATCCAAGATATCCAAGGATGGATTAGTTCAATTGGTGAAATTGAACGTACAATTTTGGAAGGAAAGTCCGCTATGAACACTCCGGAACTGCTGTAGCATTCCTAAGAAAGGATTTAACTCCGTTATCAAAGGTATTGTTGACAATGCCACCGTTTTCATATCAGTTTCATTGTTGGGGTTTTCGATCTGTGTATCAATATCGATCGACTCGTGGGTCTGTTGCATAGGTTCCAAACTTTCTTGGATGTTTTCGACCTTCGCAATTTTCAGTTGTGGTGGATTGAGTTTGTTCGATACATCCACCAAAATGTGTGCACTAGGTTGTTTGCACTTCCGGACGGCATGAACACTCCTACTGGCCGGTTCTGGCCATTATTTCCTGTTCGTCAACGCGTTTTTGATACAATTCCGTCGCGCACGTTCGTTTTCCACTGTGGTTGGGGAAATTTCTCTCGTTGACAAATTACTTTTATATTAACACCAACAATTTAAGTGCCATACCTGGGAATGGAGCCTGATAATGGCCGTTTGTAGAATGGACCCACACGACCGAGCGCATCCAGTTACTTGTCATAGAAATTCACGATACACCGGTCACCCCCGCTGCTATAATGCTTCACCTGCTTATTCGGAATGTTTTTGTGGAGATCGCGGAGACCGCCTTTAAATCTTTTGGAATTTCGGCCATCAAATTCTACAAACTTTCCGTTTTCATCCTTGCTGATCTGGAACTGTTCACATTGCAAATCATGATGTTCGTCTTGACCGCGTAAACCGAACAGTTATAAAAGAACATGCCATCCCGCAATGATTTAGAGCTTTTTCCACCAAGTATCCCCGCCTCCCATAGTTCCTTTTCACCTTTCAGCAACACTGGCTGCGCTTGTTTCACTCGAGTGCCGAAACCCAACTTGGTTAAAAGTCTTTAGAAAGGGACGAAATCTGACGTCTTCGTCATTAAGGAAATTCATCCCAGAGATAACAGAATCTCGTAGCTTACGTAGAAGCCCACAACACATTAAATACAATGAATTTCGGCGGATAACACTCGCCATCTTTTCGCCTGACTTCAACGACAAATCTGCTCAGAAAAGAATCTGTATTAATGTCCAATACAGTCATTTCAGTCAAAGTAGGAATCTGCTCACCTGTTATGTTTCTGCAGTTTTGCCAGTCCTCGAACACTCTGTATGACCAGTCCGTATTCTATTTTAGTATTCTTGCACTCTTGGCCTTCAATTAAGGCTTTGGTTTCCTTTTCTGACACAGTTTTTGAAAAGGGTTCCTGGGTTTTCGCGTTGCAGGTGTCCATAGGCAAACAGTCCGGTTTAGTTTCAGTTTCCATTGTCAAAGACCCAATGTTAAAATTTCCGTAGTCATCCGGCTGCAGTCCAATCTCGTACATTTCGAGTGTCTGAGATAAACTTAGATCATCCAATTCTAGAGATTCCATGGAGTGGATTACAGAATATTCCGCTTCCGAATCATTCACTAGTTGGGTTAGTTGAACGTCGACTAATTCCATGATGAAAGAAAAACGTAAAATGAACACGTCCAAATAGACAGATAATAAGATCAACCACTGATTTTTCATTCTGATGTCGAAGACAGAAAGGCCACGTGCAATTCGTAGACATAACAAAGATGATGTAATCAATGAAGGATGGACATGGGGGGGGGGCGGGGGCAGGGGGCGCTAAAACCCTTATTGCACAGGTAACGAGCGGTGTCTTGTAATACCTGCACATGTGACATCGGCCTACGGCCTCGATCGCATATGCAGCGATATTACAAGATACTGCTCGTTACCTGTACAATAAGAATAACTAGCATCAACGATTTCTTCCATCCTGTTCATAAATTTCCATGCAGTGAGAATTGTGACCGACAGGGTCTACTTACCAGTACTGTAGCTACCTTGAAATGCCGACCCTTCAAATCAGTCGTGTTACCCGGAAACTATAGAAATGGGAATGCTCAACCATACGTATAAAGGAAGAATGAAATTTGAAGCTGAAGTTTGCACGTTGTACTATATGGTTCTACACACCCTATCCATCTATTTGTTTGTATCTCGACAGCAATAGGGATGTAATTTGGCAATGCATATGTATTTAAAAAACTACCTATTCAAGAATACAATCTACAAAATGGCTCTTATTGTCACCGCGCCTATAAATTAGGGCTAACAATACTAGCTGGCTTTTTGAAAAACAGCCTTCTTTGTTAACCTACCTGACCTGGGGGGAAGGGGGGGGGAGCACTTTCCGCCCCGGTTTTTATTTTTAACTCCTATCACCGGAACGACAAACAATTCTTGCTTTTCTGCGAGGAGAAGTGAGTAAAAGCTATTTTAGTTCACATAAGAATACTTTTTACTAATTTATCATGCAGTTTTTGCGAAGAAAACGCATAAATAAAAAAATCGTAAAATCTGACCGAAAAATCGTCAAAAAATGCCTTTAATGAAAATGACGTCACTATGACTTCAACAAGGCGGGCATCTTGGATATGTTTACATTTTCAAGTAGAACTTGACCCAAAGATATGAGTTGGTAAGTTTCAGCACTCTAGACATAGGAATAGTAAAAATATATGGGGCACTTCCCCTCCACCCAAGCTGCGGTAAACCCCAAATCGCCTAGGCCAGATAGCGTTAAGGTATCTGCCGCCTTCACCTTCAAACTTTCAGAGCCAAAATACTTCACAGCTAAATCGTTGTTCTGTTTTTCAACCGTCAAAATTGCGTACGTGCACAGGAAGTCTCCACTTGTGCAATGAATTAATGGGGTATTGAAGTCTACGTCCGTTTTTTTAGTAACACAGAAGTAATTAGAATAACTTAATCAAACGTTAAAAAATAGCGAATATTCTCTACAGTTGGGCGTTAGGCGGATGAAGCATTTCCGTTAAACAAGAACATAATTGGCACTATGGATTACTCCATTAAAACAAAATCTATGAGACTTGTTTTATTCTTTCAGAATTAAGTATATAATGTACATTCTATACGAATGTTCACCCTTTGTCACTCTAATTGTTACAGTCTTATCTCTGTTATCGCCACATTATGTTACCCATATTTTATTTTCACAAATATCCGCAGTACCCGTTTTGTTTAACTTGATTATTTTTAAATAGAAAGAAATGCTCACTATCAAAACAATCAGAAAACATCCGAAGAGAAAGGCAAACCAACTGACAATAGGCATTTCCCAACTGTAACTAATTAAAATAGTCCCATAAGAAACCATTATGGCTAAACTTGGGTTAACAATAGTGAACTTATTTATCTTAGTTCTTTGATGCTGATAACCTATTCGAAGCAGTTCATTTTTTTGACATGATTTCGAACAGTATCCATTTTTTTCTTGTACTTTATAACATTCCCCGAGAGTTTGGCTGCAAAATATTCAATGCAGTAGTACTTGTAGATGTTCTTCAGTTCCAATATCAAACTTAGTGGAATAAATATGTTATCAGCACCAAAGAATTAAGACAATTTTGATTTCTTACCCAATTCAAGATATTTTTTTCGTTCGATATTTCGTCCCTCATACCCACTCTATCATTCAGTCAGGTTTCTAAATTTTTCCACAGCTTGTCAACATTCCAAAAAATAAATGTTACAGGATTTTTCCGTTTCTTTTCACAGTTATCACATATTAGTTTCATTCCCGTGTACAGAAATGCTCATCGCAGCTTCAGAACGAAAAGTACAAGAGAGCTAAAACTTGTTCAGACATTTTCATAATCTTAGGTGCACAGGATCATGGGAAAATTCAAAATGGCTGTCACAAAATCTCCTCAGAAAGTCAGGTTTTCGATATTTTTATGTCCTTTATGTCGCATTTTTCTGGCATAAAAGGTCACGAAACTGATAAATATTTTTTTAAGAATATATCGAAAATGAATCAAATACAAGATGACCGCCAAGGTGACGTCACTGTGACGTCACCTTGGTGGCCATCTTGGATTTGTTCTCGTTTCCTTGTAAAGGTTGACCAAACTATTTGTCAAGGAAAACTTTAGTCCTCTATTTCAATGGGTGGTGATATTAACTCGCCCAGTAAGGGAGAGCCGCCAAATCACCCAGATCTTTTACAAATATTCGAAAAATACTTTTATTGAATGGGATATTGCTTCACACGGTACAGGGTTACGAAAGAAGACATTTATGATACAAAGGAGTGAGATCTGATCATATTCCGCAATGAATGTTATGTACAAAAATCAAATCAAATACCTTTGCTGTAGACGATCTTCCCGAGGTTCCGTATAGATTCCGTTGAATCCGTATTGTCGGCCACGATAAATCTAGTGACTCGGTTGTATTCTCCAGAACCCCTGGCATGTCTGATGATGTTGCCTGTGATGATGTTGCACGACCGATCCCACCCATGTCTGTAAATATAGAAAATAGTTTGCCCTCCTTGCAACAATCATTGGAAACTGTTTGTGGGTTTTCTTCTGTGGTGTGCTATGCTCACCAGAATTATATCGAATACTTTGGAGTCTAACAGGATCTTACCAAACATCAAGATCCAGGCAGGTTAATCATAGATCTTGGAAATGAAAGCGACTGTGATAAATTCTCGTAAATACGTATATTAACTGGAATTTATTTATTAAGTTCCACACGGTTATTTGCAGTGTTTGAAATATTGGCAGCTTATCGCAACGTTCATGAGCAGGGCAAGAACAAATTCAACTTACCTTTGGGTAATAATAACATCAAAGCCATCATCACCGCGTCCATCCGATATGAAGACATAGTTTATACAATATACTGTCCAGGATTTGCTGTGAAATCAAGAGGCCTAGTCAGACATTAATCATCCGGTCTTTCCAGTGGACTCCCGGTCGATAATGAGTTCGATCAAGCAAACAGTCGCGTCAGTCGGTTTCCTTTTTCAACGTTAAGTATATATATTGATCAAATTGAGACCTTATGTAATATTGAAATTAACCCTACCAGACCTAAATACCAAATTTTCTGCGCTATCTCCAGAAAGACAGAAAATTGAGATCTGACATTCCGTGACTTTATAGCTCATCTTATTTTGGTAATTTTGAGCTTATTTGTCTAACCGCCCGAGCAGAGAATCCTGAGTAAATTCAAGATGGCGGTCACGTGGGATACCAGAAAGTGATGTTTTCGTCATTTTTCATATCATCCAAGTTGCCACATGAACAGGTACAATAAAAGCGTACCTGAGATACAACACATATCACGAATCGTTAGATTCTTGGTATGTGCTTTAGAATACGTTAGCCGGAAGACTATACTGTGAAGTCATGTGGCTCTGCCAGTATGTCGGCACCTCTTCCCACTTCCCTTATATGTGTTGTAATTTTTACCTGTATATGGCGAGATTCTGCTGGTGGACGTTTCGTCCCCGAGGCCCGCCCCCTGTACAGACCTTTTGGTCTTTGATATATGTTGGCATTTGTGGGAAGTTGATGCTGGGTCGACATCGGGCCTTACAGACTAGTCTTTTGTGTTAAATGCCGTCATTTTCATCTGACGACGAAACAGCTCACCAATCCCCAGTGTACGAGTTGTCACAGCGAAACAGCTCACCAATTACCAATGTACGAGTTGTCAGAGCATTTCCATCATAGCTCTCTATATTTGTATCTAATACCGCTTATGCCGGTGTGACGGAAACGGTGGCCCGATGCATCCAGTGTCCGGGGGACACTCGCGTCTAGACGTAAGTATCCCAAGACACTAAGATCTGGATTTAATTGTCCGTCGGGCATTCAGGTCTGGATTTGCAGGTCCTGGGACACCGGCTTCCAGGAGACGAAAGTCCTAACCTGGAGCCCAGTGTCCGCCTCGATTACTACTTCCGATTTTCCATCCAGTTTACACGTGAACATGTTTACCAGAGAGTAGTATAGAAAGGGGAGTTACGGCGTTATTGACCTACTTCCGACAGGTGGCGCCAATAGATCATTTCCGTCTGACCTTTGTGAAGTCACTTCCGGTTCCGGTCATGTGACATAAAG
Source organism: Hanleya hanleyi (assembly GCA_036873755.1). Taxonomy (NCBI): domain Eukaryota; kingdom Metazoa; phylum Mollusca; class Polyplacophora; order Lepidopleurida; family Hanleyidae; genus Hanleya; species Hanleya hanleyi. Next base: position 8,638 of record JAVTVY010017792.1, on the reverse strand, counting down.
TGACCTTTAACCCTGCGCATGATTTCCGCTACTGTGCGCATTTCCACTATTGTGCACTTCCGATCACGTGACCGGAACCGATAGTGACCTCACAAAGGTCAGCCGGAAGTGACGTGTTGACGTCACCGGTTGTAAGTAGGTCAATAACGCGCTAAGCCCCCCCCCCCCTCTCTCTGTCTCTCCCTCCTACCCAGGAGGTGGGTGAGGACGAAAATGAAATGAAAAAAACAAGATAATTTTAACAGAAAATCTTGAAATTTATGCTAAGAAATAGCCAGGTAAGACTGCATCACACCTAAGGGCTTTTCCTCGTGATTTTTTGGCCTCTTTGCTTGTCCGGTGGGAGCGTGTTCACTACAATGAAGAATACAACATATTGGCGAGCATACGTTACAACATAAAAAGGAGAAATAACAAGCTCTTCTGTATCTATGAATGCAAGTCGCGATATGTAATTGTTCTACAAAGGTGTGGAAGCTGCCATTCAGTGGGGTAACTAGGCCACTACTTGTATTCTTCTAACGGCATATTCCGTGGGTCTTCCAAAGACGGGGTCAAATTTGCATGTTTTCTATATATCTTGGACTATTTCATGCAAACAATTCCTTGTTTAACCCTACCACGCATGCGGGAGGGACATTCGACACCCCCCTCCCCCCACCAAACTTTCTGCGCAATCTCCGGAATGATAGAAAAATTGAGAGGTGACACTCCGTGAATTTGTAGTTTATCATATTGGGGTCATTTGGAGCCTATTTGCATAACCTCCCGAGCAGAGGATCACGGGTAAAATCAAGGGTAATTTATCATGCCTTTTTTTTTGGAAAAATTACATGAATAAAATTTTTGCAAAATTTGATAAAAAAATCGACCAAGAAAGGTATTTTTTTTAAATGACGTCACTGTGACGTCATCAAAGCGGCCATCTTGGATTTGTTTTGCATTTTATTTTACAGGTTGACGGAAAGGTATAGTGTGGTAAGTTTCAGTTCCTTTACCTCAAGGGATAAGAAAAATAGTTAGGGAAAGGGTGAAGGGGGGGGGGGGGAGCGCCTGGACAGATCCTAAACATCCCAGGCCAGATAAGGTTAACACAGAATTTTTTTAGATTTCTCGCATTCTTAATAACGACGGAAACTTTTAATTCAAAGTAAAGCTAGCAACCGCAGTGTAAAGGTTACTCAACAGTTTAAAGGTTTTCTCATTCATTCATTGATTCATTCATTTATTCACCAAGATAAATTACTTGTACAATTTATAGTTGTAAAAGGCAGTTGGCGGGAATAAAACCCCAGGGCGCTTGTTCTATCCCTGTAGTAAACAATTCGATTATACATACGAATATAAGTTAAAGAAGCTGGTGAATATTGATATGAATGTAAGCGGTGAGAACATTATATACATAAAAACAAACACGTATCCTCCGACAATCAGCAAACTCGACGGTGTAAAGGTTTACTCTGCGGTTTAAACGGTGTAAGCGTTTCCAAGAGTTTTGTTTGGTTTTCGTTGAAAAAACCCCCGATAAAGTCATTTATGACGACGTTACTAGAAATGACAAAAATGTAAAGAAAACATGTGATCAACTAAAATCTGTTTGCAGAAAATTGGCGAAAATCAAGAACATCCCCAATAAATGAAGAAAATGTAATAATAAAATATTATCGATGTTCCCTATGGGCCAGCCTTATTCAATCTTGGATGGAATAGGCAAATATACCCGCTGTTTGTCACGAATACACCATTAGTTTGCGAGCGCCTTAGGTTGAACTACCGGTAATGTATACATATTAGCCATATATGAAGTCTACAAAATATATTAATTGCGGGTCACTATGACTCACTGTTCCCATTTCTATGTAAATGGGTGATACCAAAAAAAGAACAGTATCTCGCTCAAACAATCAAAGATAAAACTCATAATAAATATATTCACTTTCAATGATCAAAACAACGGAATTTTGTTGGCATACTGCTACCTGATAATTCATTTGAGCAGCTTGACGTATACGGAACGCTTCTCTTGCTGAGTTTTCCCGGCTTCGTACTTGTCGATATTGTTGACCAAATATCGCAGAATATCGGCAGGATCTAAGGATGACATGAGTCTGATTGTGGACAGGAAAATGTGGAGGTCAGCTTTTAAACACACCTGGTCAGGTACACAGAAAAGAAAATTCCTTAAAAATTTTAGGATTATTCTCCGACTGTTACACCAGCAAAATATTCCTCAACATAACTAAGGAATATTCCTTACCATGTTAAGGAATTTCCTTAACATGCTACGGAATATTCCTTATTGAATTTTAAGGAATATTCCGCTGGTGTAATTGTCGGGGAATATTCCTTAAATTTCAAGGAATTTTTTGTTCAGTGTACTCAATATAATCCATTAATTTCGCAGATGTGCCATATATGAATGCAGTAATCAGATGCATGTAGATCTCGTGGCAATTTTTATTTTGCATTTATGTTACGTTTTATTTATTTGATTAATCTTTTAATGATACCAGATGCGCTCCTTTACGGTTAATGTGAAAACAAATTAATACTTATATTTTATGGTATCCCCTATGCAAACAAATGACCGAATCCTACTTCAAGAACGGCGAGTCAGCTTGAAATGTCCGGAGAGATCGTTCACGATATCCCGCATTCGGAAGATACGAACTGAATATGAAAATACCTGGAGCATTATATTTGCATATCGTAAAATATTCTAATTTCGCCCTGACTATGCGAGAAGTCGTAAGTAGTACCAGCGGACAAGCGTGGTCATTTTAGAGTAACATTAATTATAACAGTAATAGAGATCTCCGACATGACAATTTCCTCAATATTTACTGATGTCAGAAACGTGATATACATTTTCATTAGATATCTCAATATCTCGTGTTTCTTTCTGATTTCGCAACATTCACAAAATCATATGCGTGCGAAAATTAACCCAGCGCGGAAAGAAGGATTCATCGTACTTGTACACCCGGGTGAGAAGATTTTCACCTGGGTGAAAACAGAATTTCACCTGGGTTAAAACAGGTTTCCACCAGGGTGATAACGTTTGTGCCCAGGTGAAAATCTTTTCACCTCGGTGAAAACGTTTGCACCTGGGTGGAAACTCAGGAGGAGTGAAAGAATCCCCCCCCCCCTCACAACCTAAACTGAAAAAATATAAACAAAACTAAAATTAATAGCAGGTCGTATATGCGCCATCGTGAAGATGTATATTGACCTAAATACATAAAATTATTTTTTTCTAAAAAAATATATATATTTAACAAAGATGCGACGGTATAACTTTACAAGACGTACTAAAGCTGTACATGAGAAATGCAGAAAATCAAACATTTTCAACTGACCCCGCCTAGGATCGAACCCACAGTCTTACCTTCTGCTGTACTGTCCACCGTCTATGCCTTCACCCACTGCACCACAGATTTGCTGGCCGAACCTCTGTTCAGAATTTCTAGTCTTTACTATTCCCTTAGTTTCATATATAGGTCAACCGGACTCTGAGGTATGCCGGACTCTGAGGACTTCCATAGCTGTGGAAGCGCCCATAGTCCGCCAGATGCCATGGTCCGGGCCCTATATATATGAGAAGGGACATTCCCGTCTAGATTTCAGTGACCCGGACACCAACGATATCAGGACCCTGGTTTCTGCTGATAGGGGGACAACTGTTTCCGAGGGAGGACTTCGAGCACCCAGATCCAGATACCATGGTCCCCGGACCCTCATATCTGGCGGACCACGGTTGCTTCCACACCGGTGCTAGAGGCCGTGTGGTCATATCATCCAAGTTGCCACATGAACAGGTACAATAAAAGCGTACCTGAGATACAACACATATCACGAATCGTTAGATTCTTGGTATGTGCTTTAGAATACGTTAACCGGAAGACTTTACTGTGAAGTAATGTGGCTCTGCCAGTATGTCGGCACCTCTTCCCACTTCCCTTATACATGTATGTGTTGTAATTCAAAATTTCTGCTTCCGCGATAAAAAGTGGGCAAAAACCATTTAATTTCACATCACACTAGTATTTACTAATTTATCAAGCAGTTTTTCGAAGAAATTACAAAAATAAAAAATCTGGCCGAAAAATCAACCAAAAAATGCCGTTATTGAAAATGACACACATTGACGTCATCAAAGTGGCCATCTTCGATTTTTACATTTTCTGGTAGAGCTTGACCCAAGGGTATAGTGTGGTAAGTTTCAGCCCCCTAGCTAGAGAGGTAAGAAAAATAATTAGTGGCATCCTAAACGGAAATGATGTAATCACCGGACGGAAGTAACAGACACTGGGATCATGATGTAGGTTAAGGTAAATCGGTTTAAGTTCGAGGATTCGACCATTCAGAATAAGGTATACAACCTTCATGTCCAATCACCTGACAATACTTTGCCATGTTTGATCACATGATACTTCAAAGCTATATAATTCCTCATTAACTCTCAATTGATTCATCATTTCTCTCGGAGATATCGAAAGTAGAAACGTACCAGATCACTCTGTGAATTGTCATACATCCTAGACAACTTTTCAAGTACCCGTCCGACAACTAACAAAAAACAGGTCGATAAACGTGAGGCGTATAACATCTGATTCAATAGAACTATAATTGTAATTTCACAAATGAATGACATCACACTAACTTGTTCGACCTACCTACACATTCATATACACCTAACTATATTTCTCAGACAGACATTTATTTCCATATTTATATATTAAATCCATTATTCAATGAAAATCGCCGAATGAATCCAATCTGGACATACATATTCTACATCTATTCTAGAATCTATATTCTACATTTAAGTCCTAGCCTCTAGAGACACATTCAGGTTATTTTTAGCCAATGTATTTCTTCTCGAGAAAAAAAAACTGTAGTAGAATTATCCGTCTACTTCCATATCCAATGTTTACTTCCGCACACATCTGACGTTTTCTTGCAATATCAACTATGGATGCGTTATTAGCTGGATTATTGCACCGAGGAGGGGTTATTCAAGAGATTAGCAACTGGGGAATATATGTTAGTCAGTGGGAGTTAGGAAATATGAATGAATAAAAATCAGAATGAAGTAATTTAGAAAATTCAATCGAAAAATGGTTATATTATATACACATCTCCATCTAGACATATCCACATTTATATAACCACACTTATTTGTATATCAGTATTAACATTTCGTATATATTACCGACTTCGACAGAGTTAACAAAGAAAAGGTACCCTAGAGTATATTATGTAGAAATGTTATATAATTCTTTGATCAGTAAAGTATTTATTACATCATATAATGAGTTTGAAAAGCTTTATTTATATTTTTAATGTGATCCTTATATTACACAATCAGTTGGATCACACTCATTCTTTCTCTAAAGGATATGGTTAGAGTTTGAATCTGACACATTTCCGAAGAATATATACAATTTAATTCCGGATTGATGACGCCAAACCGTTACGAATTATGTTCATTTAACTGTGTTTGTCATAAGATTATCAATATATGAGACTGGAACATATATTGCATTGATAAAGCATGAAACTAATTTATACTTAATAATTGTCTAAAGGGGTCGAGATGTTTTTTCCCATGTAAAATCCTCGCAGTCACACTCAATTCGATATACAGATGCAGGGGTGGGAGGAGTGAGTTAACTGGTTGAAGCGGTTGAAGGCGTGTTTCTTTTCTGTCGTATTCGGATGTTACTTGAGGGATCTACCACTGGTGAATATGGTGTCGACGTGGGCTTGACGAACCAGTAGTCTACTGATTTAGTAACTTGTTCTATTTTTGTTCGATCTACGGCAATTTTAGTTAACTTGTACTTCGCATCAACAAATCATTGTGCATTTTTCTAACAATAGTACATATTATTTATTGGATTAATCCTACCTTGACAGAACGTGTACATTTACACTTGTTTTATCAGGACTATTACCCACTTTTTGTCACCAAGCTTTCCGTTCTCTCTATTTTTAAATATTCTCCTTTCTGCAATTTTGTGAGTAAAATATGAAAAAAATTCGCAATTATCGTACTCCAAGAAATCGCCAACTTCGTTACACTACAGATGTGGTTGTCCACAAGACAGCTTTGTGTTAGTATAGGACCATTCTGCATTCTGCCATTTTGGAAATTTTGCATTTAGACAATATAATCATCTACAACAAATTAACGGAATATATCAGTTATCTTTATATTCAGTCTCTAGTGTGCGTGTTCCTCAGCTTAAATCGCTACTCCACCACAGGAACGTCTCATGCGAGTTAGAAGCACCGACGCGTACTGCTCTGGCTTGCCAGAAGGATGTACTTCAGTTCTTCCATTAACAGCATTTCTAGAACCTTTACTGCGACCTATCCTTATCATCCTGTACCCTCATGTATCATCTGGAGCTGTTGAGGCAGTGCACAAATTTTTTCCAGTCATTGCTCCAGAAAATGTTCTTTTGGAAACTGTCTCAACCTTCCAGCCCCATGGAGTGCACATATGGTTTTTGCCCCGAGTACAACTCCCAATCACTAATTTTGGTCTCAGCTGGTGTTCATATACAGTATATTTTTCATTTCGTAACTTTTTGGTGTTGGCCTAGAGGATGAGGGACAAAATGGCCCCTGTGGGGGGCCTAATCGTGTATTTGCGCCTAATCGTGTCAGCGCCAAATCGTGTAACAAAATTGCGCCTAAAAACGTGTTGCGCCTAATCGTGTAGGAAATTTGCGGTTAACGGTGGAACTGCGCCTAATCGTGTACCAAATTTGCGCTTAATTGTGGAACTGCGCCTAATCGTGTACGGAATTTGCGCCTATTTGTGTAAATGCGCCTAATCGTGTAAGGAGGCTGCGTCTAATCATGTAACTGCTCCTAATCATTTTAACGATCTTGCGCCTAATTTTTCGTTGCGCCTAATCGTGTAGAAAAAATGCTCCTAATTGTGGAACTGCGCCTAATCGTGTAGGAGATTTGCTCCTAATTGTGGAAATGCGCTTATTCGTGTGAGAAATATGCTCCTAATTGTGGAACTGCGCCTAATCGTGGAAATCATTTTGCGCCTAATTGTGGAACTGCGCCTAATCGTGTATAGAGGCTACGCCTAAACGTGCACAACGTGAAGACATAAGTAGTACGTAAAGGACGAATATAGTCAACTTTACCTTTCGTCATTTTTGGGGAGGTCACGGGGAGGTCACGTGATCAAGAGGTTAAGGTCACTATAGTTCCGGGACTTCCGGTCGCGTGACCTTTGGGGCATGTATTCCTCCGCGGTGATGCGGTCTGGCGGCGATACGGTCGCGGGGGAAAAGCCTCGGTGGACAGAATGTAGTCCCAAATACATGTACGCGGGAGCCAGAGGAAATTCTCCGGCAATCTTCGCCAATCTTTGGGACATTTTCGGAGCGAGAGGAGCCCCTAGTCAGCCGATTGGGTCGAGTGAGGTGTCAACGTGGAGCGCTCGTCCAGGGCGATCAAGTCTTGGGTGAGTGCATGTAAAAAGAGGACTTGTCTCCGAAAATATAAAATGCGGAACACGGACTTTCCCTCAACAATAGGAGAACGATTCGAACATTTGCATCTATAGGGGAAAATGACTGTATGGAGTGTGGGGGTGGTCATTGTTTGTTGATTTTACTGTGAGTTTTGGGGTCTTGTTTTCTTCGTCTCACCACGTAAAACACGATGGGAATGGTCTCGGAGCTAAGCGGTGAAATTTTTCGAAAAATCCCGGTACCGGGTAGGTCTGTATTTTGGCCCATACTTGCTCAGTGGATAGGTCTATACTGGAAAATGTACTCCTGGACATTGCGATATGAGTTGTGGGATCTTGTTGTTCACGTCTCACCACGTAGAACACGATGGGCGGGGTCCCGAAGCTAAGCGATCAAATTTTTCGAAAGGTTCTCGGAGGTCTGGATAGGCCCAAAGGCCTACTGGCTCAGTGGATAGGTCCATACTGGGCAATTCGCATATGTTCGTTGCGATGATATGGGCTGTGGGATCTTGTTTTTCACGTCCCATCACGTAGAACACGATGGGAGGGGTCTCGAAAATAAGCGGCGAATTTTTTTTGAAAACTCCAGGTACCGGGTAGGTCTGTATTTTGGCCCATACTAGCTCAGTGGATAGGTCCATACTGGGAAATTTACTCCTGGACATTGCGATATGGGTTGTGGGATCTTATTTTTCACGTCTCGTCACGTATACCACGATGGTCGGGGTCCCGAAGCTAAGTGGTGAATTTTTTTTTTTAAATGTCACTGCGCGTTTGTGTAGTGGGTAAATAGTGCTGGGTGGACGTTTTGGGGTCTAGGTGAGCCCCTAATGGTCCGATGGTGTCGTATGAGGTCTTATTTTGAAGCCCTCGTAGAGGAGCATCCGACTGAACTAATGTATCGTCCGTTTTCGTTATTCTGCACATGCGCAATTTGGTCGTAGTATAGAAAACATACATTCTGGGGGTGCGTGAGAGTGTGTTTGGGGTTGAAATGGACCGCTATTGGTCCAAATGAGTCGTGGGATGTGTCAAAGTGAAGCTTTTGTGACGTGGAGTCAGAATGGCGTGCTTTTTATTGCAAGTCGCGTCAATCTGCGCATGCGCAGTTGGGTGTAGTGAGTAAAG
>JAVTVY010017791.1:0-59001 GCA_036873755.1 Hanleya hanleyi | reverse complement strand
GAATGTTTACGAATGTTCCACCATTCCAGACTTCTATCAGGTCCATGTCCAGAAGCTCTCATACACCGCCATTTTGGAGCCGCCATGTTGGATCCGCCATTTTGGAACCGCCATCTTGGATATGTCCCATAATGCACCGGGTCAAAATACTCGCTTCTGATTGGACCAGAGCTCTGTGACGGATTTTAAATACTCGCTTCTGTTTGGTGTACGTCGCTAAAGGTGACCGGAACTGACCTTTGACCCCGGCGCGCAAAGGTTTCCACCGCACCGCGCGTGTACGTCGCTAAAGGTGACCGGAACTGACCTTTGACCCCGGCGCGCAAAGGTTTCCACCGCACCGCGGTGGAAACCTTTACACCGCGCGCGCCGGTTGGGGATCCCCAACACCAAGCGCCCGGATCATTTACAGCGCCACACACGTGTACGCCATGAAGTACCCAAGCGTCCATGCGAAGAATGTGGTCGGCTTTTCAAACTGACCAGTCAGTTGCTGCGACACCAACGCACACGACACCCTGTTCCGCAGCCACGTTTGCAGATAGAAGACCCGTAGGCATCAATATCGAAACAGGGGGAACTCCCACCCATCGCACGAGGGCCGATGATGATGATGTCGCCCTAATTCAACAGTCAAATTCCGACGACACGACCTTGGGCCAGATTTTGTACGACGTGGAGGGCAAAGTACACTTCGTGGACGAAGCCATAAATGTTCCCAGCGATCTGTTACACGAAGACCATCCAGTGAGTGACATTTATCGGCGCCATTGGCCCATGATCCGGCACTGTTTCTACCGTCAACGCCCTATTCAAGATATCTACAATTTCCGACTGACCGACCTCGCCCGTCTACGTAGCTACGTAGAAGCCATCTTCAAAGATCAAACTACGGCCTTCAAATTGAATCTGGCGTTTGGTTATGTGCTGCAGCATAAAGAGACAGTCCAAGTCCGATATTTTTACCCGAGCAGTAACATCCGGGTATTTGACCAACCGTTTACCATCATTAACCGAGTGTCGCTAGAGACGATGCTGGAGAAACTGGACACCGTGGATCCCTTGGAATGGGCCCAACAACAACGCCCCAACACCAAGTGGACAGTGGAGAGTGTGACCAATGTTACGTTTTTCGTTACCAAGCTGACCGACCACTCCCATCGGCTGAATGCGTCACTCATGCACTGATGAATACCATAACATGCCGTACATACTCTATATGTCTACATGTTGATCGTTGACGGTACGGAGGTGACCGAAGAGACACGGATGTTACCGAAGATGTCAAGGCTCGGCCCTCGACTTGGGGATAGTTGAACTGAGTGTGCTAAAAATAGATCACCAGCTAGCGTGCTATAAAAAGGGAAGCGGCCTGGACGTTTCATCAGACACTCTGTCAACCACCAAGATGTTCACTTGCACAACTTGCCAGAAGCTGTTTACTCGTCTAGATAAGTTACGACGCCACGAGGCCTCCATCCACAACGATGCCCGGTATACTTGTATAATCTGCGCACGGTCATTCAATCGGAAGGATCATTTACTGCGTCATGAGAGGGTACTCCACGCGGGTGCGACGGTACTATGTAATGATTGTGGTCGACTCTTCAAACGACCCAGTCGGTTTAGACAGCACCAACGTTTGATGCATGCCCCGTCTCTACGGTTTGGGCGACAACTTTCCACTAAAGAGGAGCCGCGGAAGGTCAGACCCAGTGAAGATGAACCCGGAGAGACGAACGCCACTGGTGATGCGATGACGAAGAGCCTGCCTATACCCACGGTCCAGGAGGGCCTGGATATCCAGCCGGACCCCACCGTTACGGTTTCGAGTCATACGCCTGACAACATCGAACATTTTCTGGACGAGCCCATAAATGTTCCTAGCGATCTCTTACAGGGCGCCCATCCAGTGAGTGACATCTATCGGCGCCATTGGTCCATGATACGGCACTGTTTCCACCGTCATCGCCCTATTCAAGATATCTACAATTTCCGACTGACCGACCTCGCCCGTCTACGTAGCTACGTAGAAGCCATCTTCAAAGATCAAACTACGGCCTTCAAATTGAATCTGGCGTTTGGTTATGTGCTGCAGCATAAAGAGACAGTCCAAGTCCGATACTTTTACCCGAGCAGTAACATCCAGGTATTTGACCAACCGTTTACCATCATTAACCGAGTGTCGCTAGAGACGATGCTGGAGAAACTGAACACCGTGGATCCCTTGGAATGGGCCCGGTTGCAACGCCCCAACACCAAGTGGACGGTGGATAGTGTGACCAATGTTACGTTCTTCGTGACCAAGCTGACCGACCAACCCATCGGGTGAATGTATTCACCCAGGCACTGATAGATACTCAGAATGCACAAGCAACTATCTGAGGATATGTTGCCTCAACGGTATCCTGGGCTGCCCGATGATGATTAGAATAAACGGTTCAAAGCGAACATGGCCGAAGATGGAACTTTCTGAAATGAAGACTTCTGATTGGACAAGAATACATCTAACGGACAGGAACGAATATGACAGATGCAAATGGTGGCCTCTGATTGGACAAGTCTTCTTGAATTGTAACACCAAGTGGATAGTGGAGATAATGACCAATGTTGCGTTCTTCGTGGTTAAACTGACCACCACCTCCATCGGATGAAAGTATTCACCCATGCACTGATAGATACTCAGAATGCGCAAACAACTATCTGAGGATATGTTGCCTCAACGGTATCCTGGCCTGCCCGACGATGATTAGAATAAACGGTTCAGATGGCACTTTCTGAAATGGAGACTTCTGATTGGACAAGAATACATCTAACGGACAGCAACGAATATGAAACATGCAAATGGTGGCCTCTGATTGGATAAGAATCTTCTTGAATTGTAAATATACCCAACGCGGCTCCCCCAGCGTGGGTATGATGTAACATTGGGGAGAATAAACTATATGAAAAAAACTTCTTGTTGTTGTTGTTCTCTCATGTGTCATCCTTGTTGTTGTTGCTGTTGTTGTTCTCTCTCTGGTCTATATCATGGCGTTATGTTAGAGTGTTAAGGTGTAACGACGGGCGTTGACAGGCATCACCGCATTTCGAAGAATTAGTGACAATTCCATGGAATATCAGAGCTTCTGAGCTATTTCACCAGGGCGTTGAAGCATTAAGAATGGTGTTGGTGGGCGTTGCTACAAGATGACACCTCACACGGTCCATTTGGACCGCGGATGGTCCATCTCTACACCAAATAACATCCTTCACTGCTAAAAAAGGCCCACTTTCGCTACAACTTGTACTAATGACGTCACCAATGACGTCACAGATGCTATAAATATCCCTGAAATCAGGGTCTATACTCCGAGAGCTACAACATGATACCCCACACGACGCATTCGCAACGCAGATGGTCCATCTCTACACCAAATACCTTCCTGCACTGCCCCAAAGGCTCACTTTCGCTAATACTCCTACTGATGACGTCATCGATGACGTCACAGATGCTTCGGACATGCCTCAATTCGGAATGTACACCCCGAGAGCTACAAAATGACACCTCACACGACGCATTCGGACTAAGGATGGTGCATCTCTACACCAAACTCACCCTCACGCACCCACAAAATGTCCACTTTCGCTGCTACTCGTACCGATAACGTCATCAATGACGTCACAGATGACGCGGACATCCCTCAAATCGGAATGTACACCCCGAGAACTACAAGACGACACCTTCCAGGACGCATTCGAACCGTGAATAGTCCATCTCGACCCCAAATACCTTCATGTACTGCCCGAAAATGGCCACTTTCGCTACTACTCGTACCGATGACGTCACCGATGACGTCACAGATGACGCAAACATCCCTCAAATCGGAATGTACACCCCGAGAACTACAAGATGACACCTTCGAGGACGCATTCGAACCGTGAATAGCCCATCTCGATCCCAAATACCTTCATGTACTGCCCGAAAATGTCCACTTTCGCTACTACTCGTACCGATGACGTCACCGATGACGTCACAGATGACGCGGACATCCCTCAAATCGGAATGTACACCCCGAGAACTACAAGATGACACCTTCCAGGACGCATTCGAACCGTGAATAGCCCATCTCGACCCCAAATACCTTCATGTACTGCCCGAAAATGGCCACTTTCGCTACTACTCGTACCGATGACGTCACCGATGACGTCACAGATGACGCGAACATCCCTCAAATCGGAGTGTACACCCCGAGAACTACAAGATGACACCTTTCAGGACGTATTCGAACCGTGATTAGCCCATCTCGACCCCAAATAACTTCCTTCGCTGCCCCAAAATGGCCATTTTACTTACTACAACCAACTGCGCATGCGCAGATTAACGCGACATGCATTCAAAAACACACCATTCTGACTCTACCCCACACAAGCTTCACTTTGACACCTCACACGACCCATTCGAACCGTGATTAGCTCATCTCTAACCCAAACACACCCCTACATAGCACCCAAAATGCCTGTTTTCTATACTACGGCCAGACTGCGCATGCGCAGACTATTGAACACGGACAACCATTAGTGTAGTCAAGTGCTCCTCCACGAGAGCTTCAAAATAAGACCTCACTCGACCCCATTGGACCATGAGTGGCCCACCTAGACTCCAACATGTCCACCCCGTATGGGCCTATACACCCATAGTCATGCAGTATAGGCCTATGGGTCTACCCAGGCCTCGGTGACTTTTTTCAAAAATTTCACCGATTCGCACGGGGACACTTCCTATCATGTTCTAAATGACGAAACGAGTAAAACGAGACCCCACAACCCTACCGCAAATGTATAGAAGTACGTTTCCCAGGGGGACAAACATTGATCCTATACCCTCAGTATGGGACTATATGGGGTTCGGTGACTTTTTTCAAAAATTTCACCGATTCGCACGGGGACACTTCCTATCATGTTCTAAATGACGAGACGAGTAAAACGAGACCCCACAACCCTACCGCAAATGTATAGAAGTGCGTTTCCCAGGGGGACAAACATTGATCCTATACCCTCAGTATGGGACTATATGAGGCTATATCGTACTTTTCAAAAATTTCACCGATTCGCACGGGGACACTTCCTATCATGTTCTAAATGACGAGACGAGTAAAACGAGACCCCACAACCCTACCGCAAATGTATAGAAGTACGTTTCCCAGGATGGTCCTATACCTCCCATACCCCATATAGGCATTTTCCGTAATTTAGGATAAAGTCCGTATTCCGTATTTTTTCAGGAAAATTTTTACATACACCCACCCTGGAACTAGGGGAAGATAACTCTGTTGATAGACAAGCCCCGTTAAGCCCGGCGACCTATATACCCCTCATACCCCATATAGGCATTTTTCCAGGTTTTTCGATAAAGTCCGTGTTCCGTATTTTTTTTCAGGAAAAATTTTACATGCAGCCACCCAGCCATCAAATACCCCTTCACCTAGGCTTCACGTTGATACCTCACTCGACCCCATTCGACCATTAGGGGCTCCCCTAGATGCCAAAACGTCTATTTTCATACCCTTGGGCCACCGCGCATGCGCAGAATGACCCTAATTCAACCCCACACCCAGCCCATTAGATGCCCCTTCACATAAGCTTCACTTTGATACCTCACTCGATCCCATTGGACCATTAGGGGCTCCCCTAGCTCCAAAAAGGCTATTTTCATGCCCTTGGGCCACCGCGCATGCGCAGAAGGCCGATATGTCAACCCCACACCCAGTCCATCAGATGCCCCTTCACGAATGCTTCACTTTGATACCTCACTCGACCCCATTGGACCATTAGGGGCTCCCCTAGCTCCAAAACGTCTGTTTCCATACCCTTGGGTCACCGCGCATGCGCAGAATGCCGATATTTCAACCCCACGCCCAGTCCATCAGATGCCCCTTCACGAATGCTTCACTTTGATACCTGCTACGACTCCATTGGCCCATTAGGGACTCCCCTAGCTCCAAAACCGCTATTTCCATACCCTTGGGCCACCGCGCATGCGCAGAATGCCGATATTTCAACCCCACACCCAGCCCATCAGATGCCCCTTCACGAATGCTTCACATCGATACCTCACTCGACCCCACTAGACCAGTAGTCAATCTCCTAGCTCCAAAAAGGCTATTTTCATACCCTTGGGCCTCCGCGCATGCGCAGAATGCCGATAGTTCAACCCCGCGCCCAGCCCACCAGATGCCCCTTCACCTAACCTTCAATTTGATACCTCACTCGACCCCATCGGTCAACTAGGGGCTCCCATAGCTCCAAAAAGGCTATTTTCATACCCTTCGGCCGCCGCGCATGCGCAGAAGGCCGATATGTCAACCCCACACCCAACCCATTAGATGCCCCTTCACCTAAGCTTCACTTTGATACCTCACTCGACCCCATCGGACCATTTTATCTAGGGACTACTTTTTCTCCGCGGAAGCTTTTTCCCGAGACCGAATCACCGCCAGAACTTTTGCCGGAACTTTTTTTTTTTTTTTTTTGTCAATGCACACCCCCCCAATAACCCCCCAATGCCCGAGTTGTCTCCCTTGCATCCATAGTGTAGAGATGGC
The DNA here is from genome assembly GCA_036873755.1 of Hanleya hanleyi. NCBI lineage: Eukaryota > Metazoa > Mollusca > Polyplacophora > Lepidopleurida > Hanleyidae > Hanleya > Hanleya hanleyi. The sequence goes on along the minus strand of JAVTVY010017791.1, from coordinate 52,417 downwards.
GCCACACCCTCAATTGTGACGTCATTTTTACATCCGGGGGAACGGCGGCTTTAGTTGCTCGTTATACACTACTTTCGTCCAATTGTAGAATTGTATAATAAATGTTCACTTCACAGCACGATAGTTGAGCTATAAAATGTTGAGTGGTTCCTAATTGATTGTATATTAATATGTACTCCGTAAGGAGGTGCCTCTCTCAAAGGGGGAAATTACGAACCGAACTTGAACTTGAACTTGATAGCGCCCTCTATGAACAGGTACGCTATCTAAGGGGAGACCATGCTCAGGTGAAACTAGAAAATCTGTGGCGCACGAGGCATAGATGGATACAGCGTATATTATACACAAAAATATACACTGTATCCATCTATGCCTCGTGCGCCCTGGTCAGGTGTCGTTCCATACATTGCAACAATGTGAAATCTATGTTTAAATATTAACGACACAAAGTGTATATTCTAATTTTCAAGTATGCAACCCACATGGGCAGGGGGCACGTGGCAGGGGTGTGTCTTGGGTGAATCGCTGTGATGAATCAATGATTGATTGTGCCCACTATAGTCTAGGGAAAGCACGCGGTGGGGGCATGGCTTTATTTCACTTCACCATTAATATTGTTTGATTACCCAGAATGACATTTCGCATGCCGTGAAGCTGTATTGCTTCGTGTTTTTCTTGTATTTCTTGTATTTATCATAATAAGGTGCAGTGTCTACAAGAAAGTGGTAAACTTTCTCACATAAATCTGATCATATTAAGTCTTGCAATATTTACCATATATGATATCTGGGTTAAATTCGTCATATTAAGCATTAACACAATGCTATTCTGTGGGTGGCGGCTTCTTTGTTGCTGTGGGGCTGACGTTTCGTTGGAGATACTTCCAACTTTTTCAGAGCTAATGATTAGCTTTGGGAGAGTTGGAGGTGTCTCCGGCGAGGCGTCGGCTCCACAGCAATAGAGAGGTTGTTCATAGAATGGCATTGTGTTATATACGCCAACTTCTAAATGCCTATCAAAGAAATTATATCAAGCATTATTAAACTATTAAACATGCCCTGTAACCCCTGACCACGTGGCATTGTAAGGGCATATTGTGTAAAAACGTGGTTAACCGTTTAATAAATGCCCAGTTGTTCGTCCAGGGCTTAACTGAAAAAAAAATAATAATAAAAAAAATAAATAAATAAAAAAACAAAAAAAACACAAAAAGTATCGATAAATGGACAGTAGGCCTACACTGTGACTTTCTTTAAAATAACAGTAATATATTGAAGTTTACTTGAAACAATAGCATATACAAAATCAGATATTTTGGGTAGCACAACTTTTTATGTAATCTATGGTAATAGATTTACATTATGGGGGCATGAATTCGAGTATAAAGATATCCTTCCGCCGTCCGACCAACGTACATATCCTAAAGAAAGAGTTCTTGAGCTCATCCTTGATATTGTCTGTATTTTCTGTTTATCGTGATATTGTTTTATTTCTTGAGTTCATTACTTTAACAATAGATATGTTACTATGCTCTTTTGTATCTTAAAGTGTTGTCTTACAGCGTTTTGCTTGTCCCAGTGTATCAGTTCGCGGGTAAAATTTACAAAACATGCACGGGGTTGTCCTCGAGTGATTTGATTTGATCACTGCTGCGAACCTATTCTTCTTCTATGATACGTCTAAGTTCGATAGAGGCGCTATAATACATTCTTTTAATCACTCTCTTGTTCGTAATGTTTCCGTAAAATATTCTTGACAACCTACGGAGCCGTAAAAGGGACATGGAAATTATTTTTTTCAACCCCTGAAATTTTTTTTTCTTCTTCTTATTAAGTCGTTATAACGACTTAAAAAAAAAAATTGACCAATGAAATTTCGTCTTACTTCTGCAGCTTTTATTTTGTTAACTGACAACTCCCCGGTGAAACAGCGTTTAGATATGCAGTATGAAGTCTGATAATGCCATTGAAGTAATAAACTTTGGATAAATTGGAGAGATATGTAGGCTATAGAGGTGGGAAAAGTTGACGGCGTCTGCCGACTAAAAGGCAACCCACCCTACTGAATCGACAAGTGTGATTATAGGTGAATGCACCAGTCCATTTGTCATGCGACCATGAACTGTAGGTTGAATCACTTCACATTGAAGCCGCATAACAGCTGCAATGTTATAATGAGGCAACATGTGATTATATATCAGATATGTCGACAGTCCATTGTAGCTACCATTTGTCTTGGCAACAGTCCATTTGGCGAATCATTAGATCAGACGATGTGCTCTCTGTGCATCATTCACAAGTGCATGTTGACCTATAATGGACTGTCGATCGGTCCGATGATGATACAATGGACTGTCGTAATATCAGACAGACAGAGAATATACTATTAATGGTTCATATTCCTCTTAAACACACACAAGTGGAAGGAATCGAGAGATGAATGAGTCAGTGATACATGAGGCAGGTAGTAAGTTCCCACGTGTTCATTTTGTGCTCATTTCCTCACACTATAATTCGATGCTAATACCTACAATGGACTGTCTACCAACACCTAAAAACACCTCTCGCAAAACAAAAATGTTTAAAATTTTTGTTAACTTGAAATAGTAATAACCCTACGTTTGGTGACAATATAGTACGATATTTCTCCTTCAAAATATGACTGGACACCAGTAACCATACCTGTCATCGATATGCTGAAAATCGTTCATTTTCGGCTGTGGTCACTGTCGTCTGGTCAGACACACGCCCACGCTTGATAACGAAAGCACTGGAAAACCTACCATTGACTGTAATTTGAGACGTGACCGGGGGTTTTCACCTATAATCATACTTGTTGATTCAGCAGGGTGATGACTCTATGCCCAAACCTGCCAATTCACATGGCTTCTCTGTGTTGGTCCGATAATATCGCCAAAATTGTTTTGCTCGCCACCCTCCATTACAGATAATTGAGGAGCTTGTAGCGTTGGCTCGAGCGGTATGGCGGCTCACTTCAAAGAATTAAAAATGGGTCAGACATGCTGATAATTGTATAGGTAGCTGTAGTCCACTCCTAAACAGCCAAGCGAAAAAATGTGAAATGCAGACGGATTTTACTAACACCTATCCAGGCACGGCGGAGCCGGGGGAGAGGGGTGGGATGGGTTGAGGGGCTAAACACTGGATTATAGTTTTGATGATTTTTCGCAGAGAATAACACATGTGATACAAGTGCCGTAATCCTACTATCATAATGCACCACAACACAGCGTTTGCATGCGTAAATTCGACACTTTCTGGGAGAGCCGTTCATATATTGAACAAGACTGAACTTATGGAGTTTTACATCCAGTTATGAAAAATGGAGAGACCCATGCAATCAAAAACATGAGAGTGGGAACTGAGCTCCAGATCGAGCAACGGTTTAATGTTCATTCAAAACAAACAGAAAATATACCGTCAAAATGCACCAAAACAAAATAAATCGAACATAATGTATGTAGATTAACTTTCACTTTTGTTTCGCATAAGCACGCATCGATATTGAAAAGTATCAGACCGTATGCCCCCATTTGACATTCTGGTAAAACACATACAAATCAGGACTAACACTTCACACGTGGAGCGCTCGTAGCCATAATGTTTTCATATTCAACATCGAAATATAGTACGCTCACAAACCACATAAATAGATGTCTGTTTAATATATCAATAGATACTCTGATTACATAATCCACATTCGTTTATTTTACATATAATTTCAAGATATTATTTCTACGTGAAATTCCAGGGTTCGCTGATCTCTCTCTCATTTTTTTTACAGGTCTAATGGGGGGGGGGCCCCTGACCCCCACCCCCCGTAGATCTGCCCTTGATAGTGCCTATCTAAACGCTGTTTCACCGGGGAGTTGTCAGTTAACAAAATAAAAGCTGCAGAAGTAAGACGGAATTTCATTGGTCAATTAAGTCGTTATAACGACATAATAAAAAAAAAAAAAATAATAAAAATAGCCCCTATTTTTTTTTTTTTTTTTTTTTTTAAGTCGTTATAACGACTTAATAAGAAGAAAAAAAATTTTCAGGGGTTGAAAAAAATAATTTCCATGTCCCTTTTACGGCTCCGTAACAACCCGTGTTGCAAGGCAGGTTATTTTTTTGCCGAGTTCGAGTGCACCATTTCCCATTAATTTACGGTACGGTATGTCGGGTTGACAAGAATCGGGTTTTGCCCTCCGAGGTCACAGGTTAGTTTGTAGCCCCTCAGTCGTGTACGCTGATTACAATAGTCTCTCCCCTCTCAATGCTGAATTAAGCTATACTCTGTAGATTTCTATGGACGGGTTAGGGGCACGGTTCTATGTCTGGACAGGCTGCAGGTCAGTGTAAAATAGTGAGATCAGCCGGGAGACGGGGGTGTTTGTGTCGAAAGTTTTTTTCCAAAACTGGTGTCTGATTGTTCAATGAAATAGATATGCATTGCCCTGAAAGCGTAATAATGTTTCATTAATGTAAAAAGTATAACGAGTGTCGTTTATCCGAGCAGAAGATCCCGAGAGAAGCAATCTCTTTTGTTGAAAGACATCTTCCACAACTTGTTGCCCTCCTCCCCCAAGTATTTGGGTCATAGCATATTAGTAGGCTCTACTGATCAGCTGACCAGTTGTCCACGTGCTACCCTTTTAACGTTTGATGCAGACTTTCAGAAATACCACTGCACAGGAGAATGGCAATTGCAGAGGGCTCACGTGGAGTACGATACTATAAATATCTGGCACATTATCTTCTGTGTAATGTATGAAAACATGGAGTATATAAGATATTTAGTGGTAATTAATTGATTCAAAATTACTACTCAGTTCATTATTTCAGGTTACCATGCTATTCATAATACAATAATACATAATGCTACCTTTATGTGAATTCCCCTTCATCGTAACCCTCACCATTCCTCAGAGCACTCTCCGCATATGCGATCGCCTGTGTTATATTATTGCGACGATAAGCAACCGCCAGCCGATGAATAACCTGGAGAGCGACAGACATCCTGCAGCTTGGCTTTCGGTTCTTGGAAAAGTGCATTTGTGCCGACCGTTGTCTCCAAATAATGCAATCAGACAACCACAACATCAGAAGCTGTTTCGCTTATTAAAACCAAATATATTCGCAAGAATGGCAAGAATAGGCAGTTCAAGGAGACGGATTTTACCATCGACCCAAGTTTTTTTATTGGCAACAACAACAACGTCACGTTGCGACCAACGGCAAAAAAGTGCCGTCGCTAAGTGATTTTACTCCAGCATTTACCACGGAAAATGGCGTTTGCCGTGTAATTGTGAGGGCTGTTCATGCAGGGGTTTTAACCCATCACCAGTACGGTAATTCCTCTAATAATTCAACCAGTATTAGAATTCAATCACCCCCATTTTTGAAGACAAAATTGAATCAGTTGTTCTAATAAGAATTATTGTTCTAAGCAAAGAATTATTTGCAGGATTTTGGACCATTTTGTCAACTGCCGGTTCCAATAAATTTGATCACCCCTTGATTTATTGGTGGAAAAGTTCACTTTCTGTGATTGAATTATTGATGTATTTTGAAGTTGCTGAAAAAAAGAGTGAGTGAGTGAATAGGGTTTAACTTCATTTTCAAAACATGTTCAGCAATATCACGGTGGTAATGAGAGGTTGAGGAGCAGGGAAAAATTACTTGTAACAGAACAGATATAATACTAGCCTATTGAACTGTTCCATCTCTTCTCTGCGTGATGGCCTAGCTGTCAATGTGTATCAGTGGTCGAAATATTCAAAATAATCTCCGTTGAAGTATTCAGAATTCTGAATCGAACAGAAACGAAGGGGGCATTTCGTTAGTTGTGTGCATTTTCATTGACCAGTGAAATTTGACTGACAACGTATATGCCGTCATCATTGATCTCAAATTTTCGAAGTGTTGACTGGACTGGTCTATCTCCAGGGGCAAAAGAAGTACTATGTGGCACTTAACTCCTCTGCAAGGGCGTCGGCAGGTACCGTATCACTTTTGCGCAAAAAAAAACAAACTTAGCAATGAATGAACACCCCACTGCCTATAATAATTATATCGGCTACAAATATGTCTAGCTTACTTTACTATATATATATTTTTCTAATTCAGTATCGCAGAAAACCACCATCGATTGCGTTTTCATGATAAAAGGATTACGAAAGAACTGAAAATACACTTCATTGTAGAGTGATTTTATTCACCAGAAATTACTCTGAACGCGTCTCCGGGATCTAGACCCCAGGAGCTTCTGGGACCCAGGCTGTCTCTCGACACTCGCCTGAAGTGCTATTATAGTAGCGGTGGTTTCAAGAGAAAGATCGTTGATTATTTACTTCTGTTGGAGAAAGCGAGTCTTATTGACGTTAAGCTAAAACGGAAGCTTTATCCATCATCTGAGTATATTCCTACGTTATACTGTTTACCAAAAATCCACAAAAACAACATCCCTGTGAGACCTATCGTCAGCTCTCTCGGTTCGGTTACCTATCATATCGCCAAATATCTTACGGAAATCATCAAACCACTGGTCGGTAGATCTGTACACCATGTGACGAGTTCACAGGACTTTGTGAGTAAAGTTTCCGATATCAAACTTGACACTGAAGAAACACTTGTATCATTTGACGTCACCAGCCTGTTCACGAGCATCCCCCCAGTGGCAGCCGTTGACGCAGCTAGAACCCTGCTGGTAGCTGATGATACATTGGCCACACGTACCAAACTCTCGCCCCAGCAGGTATTTGACTTACTGGAACTGTCTGAGCATGACGTATTTTTCATATAAAAATCAAGTGTACAAACAGAAACATGGCTGTGCGATGAGGTCACCGATCTCTCCTATTATTGCCAACCTATATATGGAAGAATTTGAAGGGAAGGCGCTGAGTTCATATCCGGGAACTCCACCAACACACTGGTTTCGCTATGTCGATGACACGTGGGCGAAGATTATCGCGTCCGACCTTGCCCCTTTCTTTGAATTTCTAAATGGTTTGGATACCAACATCAAGTTTACGATGGAGGTCATGGAGTCCAAACAACTTCCTTTCTTGGATACGCTGATCAAGGTTCGAAACGACGGTTCCTTGGCCATCAGTGTGTATCGTAAACCAACCCACACTGATCAATATTTGGATTTTGACTCACACCACCCCCTTAACCAGAAGTTGGGAGTCATTCGCACACTGTTCCGTAGGGCGGAACCTGTCATCACGGATACTAATGACCGGCAGCAGGAACAAGAGTACCTCAAACGTACACTCAATAAACGCGGGTACAATGATTGGACATTCCAAAAGGCTCTAGCCCCACGATCTAACGGCAGACCACCCCGCCCCAGCGGCCAGTCCAATACTACTACGGTCTCCATTCCGTTTGTGAGGAACATTTCGAAAAAAGTGAGGAGGATTTTCGGACAGTATAATGTCAAAACGTGCTTCAAACCGCAAAATACTCTACGGAACATCCTTGTGCACCCCAAAGACAAGCCTGAGAAGAACAAGGAAAGTGACATTGTGTATGGAATCAGGTGCCAGGACCAAAACTGTCCCGATCGCTACATCGGGGAAACGCAACAAACGCTAAAGAAACGCATGAGTCAACACCGGACCGCCAGATCAGATGGCAACGATTCCGCTGTATTCAAACATATGTGTGAGACTGGCCACACTTTCATCAACGAGGACGTCGTTATCATGGACAGGGAAGGACGTTGGTTTGAGAGAGGCGTCAAAGAGGCCATTTGGGCCCGAGTGGAAAATCCCTCATTAAATCGGAACGGTGGTCTACGCTTTCGACTATCCAACGTATGGGATACCACACTGAAGAAAACAAAGAAGCGATTGTGACACTTAACTTTGCAACTCATTCTGGAAACACCATACATGTGAATTTCTTTTTTTCTTTTTTTCCAACCGAATGTTGGTTCTGACACCTACAATATGTACTATATATAATCGTGCGTTTAATTATGTACTCATATTGGACGAACAAGTTGAAATTTAAACCAGTGGTTCATCGATTTACATAAGGTGCGATATGTACTTGTGTTATGCTGTAGCCCGACACTGCTTTGCTCATGAATAAGACCTTACACATTTTATTGTTATACTATATATGTTCAAGACCCCTTTTCAATGATCCCGGGTACACTGCAGTGAGCAGTATTCACTTTGTAAATAATCAGTCGTAAGTACTCACTTTGTAAGAACAGTACTCACTTTGCAAGCAAGATTTCACACTTTTTATTGTTATCCTATATATGTTCAAGACCCTATTCAATGATCTCGGACACACTGCAAGTGAACAGTACTCACTTTGTATGTAATAAGCTGTATATATAGATTCGTTTCCAGTACAACATTAGCTCAGGGCGAAAACCACCCATGCCACAAAATTTTTGGACCAAAAACCGAATACGAATTCCTAAAAACGAAATGGGAAAAAGACTCCGCACCACTCGGTTACACGATAGAACGATTAATCCAAGAACACGACATTCCTATCTCTTGTATCTCTGACACTGACAAGGTCAATAGACCACCATGGCAACTAATCACACCACACGTGGACACGAATATACATAGCTACATCACCAAACAGGACAACCCAGAGCATATACGGGTCACTGCCCTCGAATATATTGACACACATTGGAAAAATCGCTTGAAAATATATACAGACGGCTCCAAAAACACAAGTCACAATACAGGTTCTGCATTCGTTATACCAGAACTTGACATTCACGAAGGTTTCAAACTACCAGACAATATGTCTGTATACATCACTGAATTAGTCGCCATAATCAAGGCCCTCGAATGGGTTCTTCAGAACCGACCGGTTTCCATCGTTATTCTTAGCGATTCCTTAAGCGGACTGGTATCTATAGAGAACTCCAAATCCGACAGCAGACCTGACCTCATACACGAAATAGAAATTTTATGTACACAAATACGAGACAACGACATTGACGCCATTTTAGCTTGGATTCCCGCCCACGTGGACGTTAGGGGAAATGAAGCCGCCGATAGGACAGCCAAAGACACCCTCACCAAAACTGCACCTGACGTGCATATAGGACTAGGAACCAAAGAACTGAATTCTATCATTAAATCCAGAATAGATAGTAAATGGGAGAAGGAATGGAACGAAGAAAACCGAGGTAGATGGCTACATAGTATTCTAGATAAGGGAAAAAGAAGGAGTTGTGGATTCCAGCTAGACAGTAAACGTGACGACCGCATCATCACAAGATTAAGACTAGGCAAAACAGGACTAAAATCACACCTCTCTAAGCTAATAAAAAACACATCACCACTATGCACCTCATGCAACAACGAAGAAGAAACGATAGAACATTTTATACTCAAATGCCCAAAACATGACCTCTATCGCCGCACACTGGAAAACGAACTCAAAAACTTAAATGTCCCTCTGTCGTTGGCTTCTATATTAAATCCTAAACCACCTCTTATAAACAAAGTATACTCCACCTTACTAGCTTACATCAAATCGACTGACTATCACTCTACCATTTAATACTATATGGTTACACCAAGAAACCTAGGACCAAATTTAAATAAATGTAGCACGCTTAGTCAAAACTATTTTACAGGGGCGGAAATAAGGGTCAGTGATCAGAAATGACTGATCAAATTTGGGCACTAACCAATCAAAATGCCATAGCCATAACATAGACAAATTCACTGAACAAATTAAAAGCTCCTAATAATGAGCTCCGACCAAATTGTGTTCCCTTATTTCCAACCCTCGTTAACGAATGTTAACCGTCCGGTTTTCTAGCAGGGGCAGAAGACTGGAGGTTATATCAAACATTCACAATCGGCTTTAATTATAATAATATTTTTATTTATAATATTTAGTACCTAATTAATTATTGCTACTGATCATGTGTGACTTAGATCACGATAGTGCCAGTCGGTGGCAAAAAATAACACCAGAAAACAAGAAACTACAAACTCTTCTATTCTTTGTAATACAGGCACAGCACACTGAAGACCACAGACGAGTAAGACCAGCCATGAAACAGAACACCGATGACGACAAATATTATAAAACAGCATCAAATGGAGATGAACATGATGAAGATCATCATCGTCGGTCCACAAGAACGTCCAGAATACTCGACCCTGTACCACGCCAGACACGCTACCCCACCGAACTAAGCAACCAGAATACCAAATCCTAAACCACACCGACACGCTACCCCATAGATGACACCGAACTGACGCCTCAACACAGAATATCATCCTTTGACTTTCACACAATATAGGACGTAGACCTGCCGTCCTGTGCCCCAATACACACTCCAAGCAATTGTTACAGGCACAGATTTCTGGAAGAACCCACCCTGTTCCCAAGGGCGTCGTTAGGGAAGTCGATTCGAAAAATCCTGAAGACGCCCATGGTTTTCTCAGTTTTTTCTGGACGGCTTTGTGCGTACAAAGGGGTACCAAGACAAAGGAATCAGCCACGCGATTAGGCCTACAGTGAACTCATATTTACTAGTACAACTTAACCAAAAAAAAAACAGAAAGAGACTTACGAACTTGTACATAGCGATTCTTATTTACTTCTATTTATATCTCCTACTAATCTCTCCTTGTTATTTATTATTTATTTATTTATTTATTCATTTATTTATTTATGTACTTAGCGCTGGAAAAGATATTAAAAAAACAAAGCAATGTACCGCGAAATTCAAATAAAACATTGAGTTGATGGGCCGCGAAATCCGAATGGGAAGCGGCCCTTAAACTACAATTTCAATCAGTTAAAACAACATTAGCTCTGTAGAAGGCATTAGGTTAATGCCGCAACGACGTAAGCATTAAATATACTATTTCCAGAGACCAGTTTTACGTTCCTAATTCCTATTATAGTAGCCCCCCTGCCTCATAAGGCCGTACCACTTCCAATTTGCTTCCGACGCCCTGCTCTGAGATGGTTCAATCATATTTTATTACCAGGAAACCATGACAAGTCAAGATACATAATGTATGGTCAGTTGAATCCTGTAATTAGGCAAAAAAAACTTTTGTTTCTGATCAGCTCACACTTTTTTTCTGCTGTATTATCTCCCTTGACTGACATGAGAATTACCAACCTTTGAGTTGTCTGTAATGCAATGTTATTATGGTCATGTCTGATATTAGGTCCGCCCTCGTTTGTCTGCTTGCTTTTTACTGCAACTGTCGTAAAGCCCCACTTGTGTAGAACCAAACAGGAAAATGGCGGATCGTGAAAGTCACATTTTCCAGATAAAAGTCTTGAAAGTAATGGAATTTCGTGTCTGGTTGAATTTTGTGGAATGGAATTTGAAAATGTTAGGCAGGTCAACATTTGACAGGATTTTTTTTTTACTGATTTTTTTTAAGCCCTGGATGTAACACTTGGCATTTATTAGCCATTGACCCTGATTTCACGAAACTTTGCCCCTGCATTTCCATGTGGTCACGGAATCACCGGGCGAAGATTAGGCCACGCTTGACGCTGATTGGTCAATAAAACAACTCGAAAACCTATATTTTCAGGGAAATTCTCTTTTTATCAAACACAGTCACACGACAGTCAGAGCAACAAAAGCGCCCTGTGTTTTAATTCCGCCATAGCAAAAAGGCACGTGTTGTTGTTCGACTTATTGACCAATCAGTTAAGTCTCGCCTTGAGCGCTGAACTGCAATAAAACAGAGATTGCGAAGTTCTGCTGAAGATGTAACAGTATTTTTAAGGTTGCTAAAATTCAGCATCTTTGAATGATTTACGGCCCATATTTGACGAATTACAAGAATCTTTGAGTGACAGCATGCACAACAAGCCTCTATTATGGAATGAATTAGGATGCAAAATAAAGAGGTAAACAGATTTCTGTAAAAATGTACACAGATTATGTCGGAGGTCGAGGGGGAGTGATTCACCTTGTGTTGTTTATCGTTGACCATAACCCCCAGATAGTTCAGCTGACAAACACCTGCAGATAACACTGCCAAGTATTATTAACAGCATTGATGCTCATTCAGTTTATGTACCAGTGTCGTTCCCGTCCGAAAAGTATTTTTATATTGATGGATCTTAATTAAAATACAGCTGTGTTGTCTCGTTTCTGCAGATGTCGCAAAAGATCTACTTATACTTTATTTCTCTCAAACGAGGCCTTGACTCGATTACTCTCACTGGATATCTGCACATGCATGAATGTATAAAATGAGACACATGATCTCGCTGCATTATTACACTCCAGCTGGATGGGAGGTGAAACCTGTTGTCCTGAATTGGTAAACCGAAATCCATCCGTATTCATACATCCAAAATTCGCTATGGTAAATCCACTCCTCCATTTTTTTTAAGCCAAAAGTTGTATATTTCATCTGGAACCCGATCGAAACCTGACAATTTCGACATATGAGACCAAGTCATGCCACTTTTTATACGACACAGCAACCACCTTCGCATCGGATAACTCTCTTCGTGTGCTAATGACCTCCGTCATGATGATCAAAAAACTTCAAAGCAAAATTATTAATCTATCCAGTATTCATAATCCACTGGTCTATGTTCAGATGCTATACAGGCTGTCTTTTATTCCTATGCTAATACAGCATCGTCATAATGGAGATTTCGCCTTTACTATAGGCCTCGACAAGTGGTTGGCTGAAATTTATAGACAATCGCTGACAAAAGATAATTATTTTCCAGCACGTGTTGTAAACGGACATGGCATTGTATGTGCGCGTAGTTGCGTTGGCAACAAAGTTACATAACCCGATAGAATTATATTGGGCCAATATGACAGGATGGAGATCAAGTTCGTGAACCGTATTCAGTGTAGGTAGGGGCTTAGGCTCATTACCCGACACTTCGGTCTATCTTTTGTAGACATTCTAGTTTGGTCCCTTGTGATGATTCTATCTTTCTAGAGCTTCTCATCTCCATATTTGCGATATTCCCTGAATTTCGTAAATATCAAGGAACAGAATGATCCACTAATATAAACAATCTTTTATTATGAACGATGAGCAGAGCCAGTAGTAGAGTACATCCCAAAGCCTATAGGCTCTAGTTTTTAGAACAAAGCAATATTTTTATCAATGAGAGAATATAAGTCATGGTTGACTTGGAATCAAGATGTAAATTTGAGTTCTGCCTTCTGATAGATGAAATTTTCGCTGTCATTGACATGTCAGTTATCATGGAAATAGTAAGTCTACTAATTTTCAGTTTATTTGAATATTCCTGTGCCTAAAACTAGCGTTTTGGGGATACATGTGTTCTTCAAACGAACGATACTGGTACCCGTAAACGATAACCCAAATCTAGCTAGTAGCTAATACATTTCTGATTTAAGTTTGTCTACCGTAAGTTTGTCTACCCGGTTTATCCTTGGCCATCACCATTGTTCCAGGCATATGGCAGAGTGTGAATTGCGTTTGCAGGTTTTGGATTGAAAAAAAAGAGTACTTTCATTGCTGTCGCACAACGGTGACTGTTATGTAAACCTGGGATATAAATACGGTACGGTACTATTACAAACTGTATTCCGGTGTAAACGTAGTATATCCTTTGGATAGACACAAGCTCACGGGGGCTTGTTATCGTTGTTAATTGGTTAATTATGTTTATTGGATGGGGTCGTGGTCGTGAAGAAACGAAGCTCTTTTCTTCACGACCTCGACCTCCCCCAAATCAACATAATTATCCAAAAATTAACATCGGTAACGAGCTGCTGTACACGAGCTCAGGTTCAACTTCATGGGTTTTAGCAAATACCGGTACTCAGGTTTCACATGACATACAATTATATCGCATCTGCTTTGAATAATCAGGCTAGACTGAATTCCGACTCATTATACAGACAGTGGAACTGATTATCAGTCAAATTAGCCATAAGTAGTATACAAAGCGTGAATTGATGAGATAGCGCGTCAGTGCGCATGCGCAGAACCTTTGGTGACGTCACAATTGGGGGTGTGCGCATGCGTGTGGGTGGTGGGTGATGGGTACAAGATGGCGGCATGTGGGTGGTGGGTGATGGGTACAAGATGGCGGCATGTGGGTGGTGGGTGATGGGTACAAGATGGCGGCATGTGGGTGGTGGGTGATGGGTACAAGATGGCGGCATGTGGGTGGTGGGTGATGGGTACAAGATGGCGGCGTGTGGGTCGTGGGTGATGGGTACAAGATGGCGACCTGTGGGTGGTGGATGATGGGTACAAGATGGCGGCCTGTGGGTGGTGGGTGATGGGTACAAGATGGCGGTCTGTGGGTGGTGGCGGCCTGTGGGTGGTGGGTGATGGGTACAAGATGGCGGCATGTGGGTGGTGGGTGATGGGTACAAGATGGCGGCCTGTGGGTGGTGGGTGATGGGTACAAGATGGCGGCATGTGTGTGGGTGGTGGGTGATGGGTACAAGATGGCGGCACGTGGGTGGTGGGTGATGGGTAAAGCAAGATGGCGGCATGTGTGTGTGGGTGGTGGGTGATGGGTACAAGATGGCGGCCTGTGGGGTGGTGGGTGATGGGTACAAGATGGCGGCATGTGGGTGGGTGGTGGGTGATGGGATGGCGGCCCGTGGGTGGTGGGTGATGGGTACAAGATGGCGGCATGTGGGTGGGTGGTGGGTGATGGGTGCTGGTGATGGCGGCATGTGGTGGTGGGTGATGGGTACAAGATGGCGGCCTGTGGGTGGTGGCGGCCTGTGGGTGGTGGGTGATGGGTACAAGATGGCGGCATGTGGGTGGTGGGTGATGGGTACAAGATGGTGGCGTGTGGGTGGTGGGTGATGGGTACAAGATGGAAGCATGTGTGTGGGTGGTGGGTGATGGGTACAAGATGGCGGCCTGTGGGTGGTGGGTGATGGGTACAAGATGGCGGCATGTGTGTGGGTGGTGGGTGATGGGTACAAGATGGCGGCATGTGGGTGGTGGGTGATGGGTACAAGATGGCGGCATGTGTGTGTGGGTGGTGGGTGATGGGTACAAGATGGCGGCCTGTGGGTGGTGGGTGATGGGTACAAGATGGCGACCTGTGGGTGGTGGGTGATGGGTACAAGATGGCGGCGTGTGGGTGGTGGGTGATGGGTACAAGATGGCGGATTGTAGAAAAACGTATAATAGGAGACGATTTTTAGGGTAGGGGTGTATTCATTGCACTATTTTGCGGAGCACTGTGACTTACCTGACCTGACCTGCCTCCCAGCCTGCCTACCTGCCTGCCTGCCTGCTTCACCTCTAGCCAGTCATCCAGCCTGCTTGCCTATCCGCTTGTATGAGACGAAAAGCATGAGACGTGGAGAAGATTTTCCCTGGGACCCAGCAGCACCTCCGGTTGAAGTCTTGCCTGAAGATGAGCGTGTCAGGGACATTTATCAACGTCACTGGGCTACCATACGCCATTGTTTCACCGTGACCGTCGTCTATTGGACTTGTATAACTTTCGGCTGCAGGACCTCACGTATCTGTCTACCTATGCCGAGAACATTTTCAGAGATCAGGTGACAGCGTTCAAGTTGAATATGACATTCGGGTACATTTTACGGCACAAGGCGACGGACCAGCTGCGGTATTATTATCCCAGCAATAATACCTATGTGTTTGATCAGCCGTTCACGGTGACGGATGCGATTTCTCTGGAGCCACTCATCGACCAATTGACTACGTTGGATCCATTGGAATGGGCCCGGTTGCAACGCCCCAATACCCAATGGTTGGTGGAAATGGTGACCAACGTCACATTTTTCGTCACGAAAATGAGAGATCATCATATCGGTGCTCCTGTACTACTCCCTCCGTGGTTGCTTCATCGACACGGCCTGTATGCATTAACAGTAGGGGCAAAGGGGCCCTACAAAGACCGGAAATGTCTGTTTCGGTGTTTGGCCGTGCATGTGGACGGGTGTGACCCCCGGTGTTGTGACACAGTGGCCGATGACTATTGGGAACAGTATTTACAGCAGCAAGACTTGGATAAGCGGCACTTCCGTGGAGTGCCGTTCAAGAATTTGGATGACGTGGAAACACTGTTCGACATTAATATTTTTGTCTATCGATTACGATGCGAAGAGGAGGGTACATTTGTGGCTGAATTGGTTCGTCGTTCAACAGAACGGTATGCTGCTACGATGAAAGTCAATGTGTTCGACGACAATGGCGTGAGTCATTTTTCGCTGATCTCCAATATGAGCCAGTACGCTCAGTCTTTCAGTTGTGCCCAATGCCATCGGGTGTTTCATCGCTCCCCCGACTTACATCGCCACGAGAAAATCTGTGACAACAGTGTCAAGCGAGTATATCCGAGTGGAGTGTATCATAATACGCCTACTATTTTCCAGGAACTGGCCGATGAGGGTGTGATGATACCGGAAGAGGACCGTTATTTTCCCTACCGGGCGTGTTACGATTTCGAGGCCCTGTTGGAGCCCATGGACATGTTTTCAGCAAAAACGCAGTGGACGCAGCGCCATATTCCTCTGAGTGTCAGTATTTCCAGCAACGTACCCGGCTATGACGCTGCTCCGGTGTGTTTCGTGTCCACGGGGGAATCCCATGAGTTGATCACCCGCATGATGGAGTATTTAGAGCAAGTCAGTGCGGCTAGTACAGAACTATTGGTGGCCAAGTTTCAGGACGTACTGGACCAACTGGACGACTGCATTCCTATACCGGGTGTAGCGTTCAGCGACGATGAAGAGTCCGAGTCGGAGCCCGAGCCCCTGCAGTCGCAGCCTCTGCAGTCGCAGGATGTGCCTTTACCGAAACCGTATGCGGAGAAATTGAAGTTACGGTTCCTACAATATCTAGGTCAGTTACCGGTGCTCGGCTTCAATTCGGGACGATACGATCTGAACATGGTGAAAGAATTTCTCTACCCTTACTTGGCCCAGGTGAATACCCTCAAGTCCGTGATCAAGAAGATCAATAATCATATGGCCCTCACTACCACGTCACTGCATTTCCTGGATGTACGGAACTACTTAGCTCCTAATTGTAGCTATGATCAGTGGGTCAAGGCCTATAACTGTGCACAAACCAAAGGGAGGTTCCCTTACACGTATATATCTTCGCTCGACCGTTTGCAGGAAACACAGTTGCCACCCCGGCACGCCTTCTTTGATGATTTGAAGCAAGTGGAATGTCCGGAAGACACGTACCGGGAACTACAGCAGGTATGGAACGATGAACATATGCAGACCTTGCGAGATTTCCTGATATGGTATAATAACCTAGATGTGGTTCCTTTCCTGGAAGCGGCCGAGAAAATGGTGCAACTCTTTCGTCGCCAAATGCACGTCGACATCTTCAAGGAGTGCTTGAGTTTACCGGGTCTAGCGCTTCGCCATCTTTTTCAAGAGTGTGCTACGTACTTCTCGCTGATACAGCAAAAAGATGCAGACATGCATGATTGTCTAAAGCAGAACATTGTGGGCGGCCCGAGTCTTTTCACCGTTATCACGAGAAGGATGTCACGACTCTGCCCAGTGGGAAACCCTGTGCCAAAATCATTGGATTTGACGCCAATGCCCTCTACCTGTGGTCGCTCGCCCAACCCATGCCCAGTGGGCATTATACGCGTTGGTTGGCGGAAGATCGGCATTTTACACCGCAACGGTCACCGTACAAACATCTCGCCGACCAGTGGTTGGACTGGGAAGCCTATCGACGGGCGATTTATATACGACACCAGACCAACGCCACAGAGAAGCGTATAGGAGATCGCCGACTCCCCGTCGATGGGTTTGCCCTTGTACAAGGAACACCGACCGTTTTCCAGTTTTATGGCTGTTACTGGCACGGCCACGAATGCCATTTCAGCGCTGGACGTTTCAATGAGCGACGTGGAAAAACACCGCAAGAATTACGCGAAGAAGTGGTGGCGAACGGAGATTATGTGAAAGAGAGAGGATACCATCTGATTGAAATGTGGGAGTGTGAATTTCACACGATGTGCCAGGCCCTGCCCCATTTACGACGGTTCCTAAAAGAACGTGAGTACCCCTTGAGTCGTCGGCGACTGCTGAGTCTGCCACAGATGTTGGACGCCATTCGTTCGGGGGACCTCTACGGCTTTGTGGAATGCGACCTCCATGTTCCCGACACTCTCAAGCCTCTCTTCGCCCAGTGTCCGCCTATCTTCAAGAACACGCTGGTGGGTCGGGCGGATATTGGGGACACCATGAGGACCTATGCGGAGCAACACGAGTGTTTGCCTCAGCCTCGGCGCATGTTGATTGGTAGTATGTGGGCCGAGAAAATCTTGCTGGGCACGCCCTTACTGCAGTGCTACATGAACCACGGTTTGGAAATTACCCAAATATATCAAGTGATACAGTACGTACCCGAGGCTTGTTTTGCGGAGAATGCCGACCTCGTGACGTCGGCCCGTCGTCAAGGTGATGAAGACCCGAGTCAGGCCATCATCGCTGAATCTTGGAAGCTCACTGGCAATGGTTATTACGGAAAAACGGTAACGAACCAGGATAAGCACGTCAACGTGAACATTTGTACTACTGCCCAAGCCCGCAAAAAAGTGAATTCTCCTCTGTTTCAATCCGTGGAGGTCATCGATGACGACACCTATGAAGTCACTTCAGCCAAGAAGACTATCCGGTACAACTTACCCCTGCAGATTGGATGTATGGTATATCAGGTGGCCAAGTTGAGGATGCTGCAGTTTCTCTATGATTTTATGGGTGTCTATTTTAATCCCTCAGACTGGCAACTCATGGAAATGGATACCGACTCGGCCTACATGGCCGTCTCTAATGCGGATTGGGAGTCCCTGGTGAAACCGGAGTTACGGGCCCAGTATGAAGCGGAACGGGACCAGTGGCTACCTCGACGTGACCATTACCAGTACGATAAGCGTACGCCGGGCCTGTTCAAGCTGGAGTGGAGTGGGGATGCTATGATTGCGCTCTCTTCCAAGACGTATTACTGTTACGGAGGAGACGGAGGAGAGGAAAATCAGTTTAGTTGTAAAGGGGTCAACCGACGTGACCCTGCCATCGACAAAGCTCTCTACCTGGGCGTGTTGCAAAGCCAGGCCAGTGCGAGTGGCACTAACAGAGGATTCCGGGTCGTCGACCACCAGATGCGCACCTATATCCAGCAACGAGACGCCTTTACTTTCTTTTATCCCAAACGAAAAGTGTTGGCCGACGGTGTGAGCACTACTTACTTGGATTTGTAAAAAACAATGTTGAACTATAACTGTTGATACACGAGTTATAAAACTGTAAAAGTCAGGATGGCCGAGTGGTCTAAGGCGCCGGTATTAAGTGCTGGTCGGCGATTGCTGTCGTAGGTTCGAATCCTACTCCTGACAGAACTTTTTTTTGTACCTTAACCATACCACTACTATTCTATGTGTACATACCCCTACTATTTGTACCCTGTATTCTATGTGTACCTATTCAGTAACCCATTCTTGTTGACTTAAATAAAAAGAGAAAGTCAAATCATTTTTTTGTGTTTTTTCATCAATTTATTCAACAGAACGTCAGAACAACAACGTCATAACAATATAACGTGATAATAATAAACAAGTGGCCTGCGCGCGCAGTACATTTTTAAGTTAACCAGAGAAATGGAGCATGCACATTAAAACGAGAGGCCGTCCAGTCATAGACGAGGACATCACGGTCTTCGGCTTGACAATAATCATCAAACATATGTACAATGGTGGGCATAGAATGTCCTCTACTCCGGTGAGTGAGATAAAACACACAGTACTGTCCGCACACACTACTCAAGGGTCCTTGTAATCTTTGAGTATTCCAACGCCACTCTGTAGTAGAGACGTCCATGAATTTCACCAAATCGGCATGTAGGGGTGCAAGTCCGTAGGAATCAAAGTATTCGCCTTGGCCTAGGGTGTCCACGTACACAGCTATCCAATGTTCACCGGGTCGACTCCTCGTGTCTGTATTCAGGATGTAGGCTGCTGGGGTGGTGGAGTGGGTGGGAAACACATTGCGTGGAAACACACCTCGAAAGGGGATCTTCGGATCTCGCTGGAGTATGCTCATCAGCTGCTCTGTATCCATGACTCTTAGCTGGCGTAGTCACACAGCACGTTTCTTTGCTGATCCACGCTGATGACGTTATCAAACTCGGCGTAGCAAATCACGTTAATGGTGTTGACTAGAGGGGTGGCGAAACGCAGTTCCAACCGTAGGTTTCCTTTCTTGAGCAAAGCCAGTTGATGATCGTGTTCCAAGGTGGGGGTGAGGTCAAAGGCGAACAATGTGTACCCATGGCTAAAGTCTTGTCGACTGATGGTATTGCCTTCGTCCTGGTTGTTTTGTCCTGTGGCTGTAAACAGGTTCAGGTAGGTCCGCACATAGTTTTGGTTTCTAAAGTCCGGTTGTAATGGACGGGCTGGAATTTGATGGCCGGCCACGTGCAGTGCCACAAAGTTGATGTTGAAATGTTGAAAGTTGAACGGATTCTCAGCCCAATTTCCATTGAAAGTGGTGTTGGTCACACACGCCAGGGTAAGACGTTTAGGCAGATCCCCTAGAAATAAATTTTCACGGTTGGTCATCATCGTACCTGTTGGCACAGAGAACACCTTGGTCTGTACGCGTCGGATGGGGTACTGGGCTGGTTTTTTCGATAAGGCTTCCATGTGACTCAGCAACACGCCCTGTTGCAAATCTACCGTACGGACAAACAGGGCTGCATCTTCAATGACGATCTTGTAGTCCACACCCCCCGCCCCACCGGCCATTAAGGCGAACGCGGGTAAGGACCGGATCAACTTGATCTTGATGGATACACCGTTCATCATGTAGCGGTCTTGCAGGAACAGATCGGCGTGCAGCCGTCCCATCATATCGATGGACTTGCTTTTGGCTGCCATTCTTTGGCGGTCGGTGAACCCACTATTGGCACCGAGCAAGGTGTTCATGTTTCCGGGTGTATCCTTGAAGTACAGCTCAGCTTGTAAGTGTGATTTTTTGGCATCTTCACCGTACGACAACAGCGTCTCCATGTAGGCTCGGTACGGGTACGTATTGGTGGACGTACTGATGAGTTTATCGTTCAGACCTATATCCACCTGTTGGAACAAGGAGTGCAGCCAAAGATTCACCGGACCTACTACCGCATCGTCCGCTATGGCCGTATCGTCGTTGTCCATTATTTTGGCTTTCACGTACAAGTAGGTGTGAGCTAAATCCAGGTAGGCCGTATCTTTGTTTTCAATGGTAAATTCCACGGGGCCCATGCCCGTCAGGCTAGCCAGGGGTCGATGTTCTACCCAACGTCCTTCGGCTACACTGGTTTGGGTGGGTGGAATAGTCCACAAATCCAATTCACTGTTGGTAGACGGACACGACTCGGAGTGAATGAATGCCATTATGCGAAGATGTCTCTCCTACTACTACTACTTCTCTTCTTCTTATTCTTCGTCCTGGTTTGAGTCCTCCTCCTCCTCTGGGGTG
Organism: Hanleya hanleyi; assembly: GCA_036873755.1. Classification (NCBI taxonomy): domain Eukaryota; kingdom Metazoa; phylum Mollusca; class Polyplacophora; order Lepidopleurida; family Hanleyidae; genus Hanleya; species Hanleya hanleyi. Next base: position 30,931 of record JAVTVY010017791.1, on the reverse strand, counting down.
TGCGTCGTCGGTGTGTTGGACGTTGAATGGATCTTGGGTGTGTCGGTCTTTGTCTTTTAAGGGCTTTGGCGATCAAGACGCTGCCCGCTTCTTTAGCCCGTCGTTTCAAGGCTTGTCGGGGTGCTGTGCCTTCCATCACATCACCGGCCACGCGCAATCCACTGCGTACCGCTTGGTTCCCCACCGCTTTCACACCCCGTGTCACCAAGGGTAAAAACGTTTTCACAATGCTGCCCAGTATGTTCCCCAATCCGTGGCCTCGTTGCATGCGTGCACCGCTAAACATGGGCAAGCTTCCGCCCGTTTGTTTCTTGTAGTAGTCGGCATAGCTGGGCGTATGGCACTGGTAAGGCACGTACATTATACGAAGTGAGGAGAGCGGGCTTGTCGGAAAGCAAGTGTCAGCACCACTTTTCCTCGTTCGAATGGGATCGGACGTCCCGTGTCATCTCTTATATCCACCGTGATCGTGTTGATATCGGTATGTCGTACGGGCAGGTACATTATATGGTTGAAACTCTCGGTGACTTGATCGCCATACGTCTTGCTAATGGGCACCACCCGTAACAGAGGTGTGTTCACATCACCCACAATATGGCTGTCCACTGCGTCCGAGTAGACGTACAGTGCGTACATACCTACTTTCATATCCATCAAATGGGTACCGTTGTCAATGGTGGGACCCTTGTAGACGCTCTGAGGCAGCCGTAACATTTGCTGTAGTGTAGGACTGAGTTTCACAGCCACGTTAGGGCTCAGCATGATAGTGCTCTTGTCGTTGTGAGCGTTGACATCGAAGAACACGTTTCTCTTGAAGCGATGGGCTATCAGGCGTGTTGCATCAGCCGTGCTCTCCTTTAGGGCCTTGTACTCCAACAAGGCCATCAGACCCTGACTGAACTTCTGGGGCGTATCATATTGGCCTTGGGGGAGAGTGAGTCTGTAGATTTTATCTTCGTACGTCACTTCGTACCATACTTCTCGGTCTTGTACGTTGTACCATGAGTAAGGGTATTGAATATCCACCAGTCCACATTCCCATCGTCCCGGTAAATGTAACGGTTGGGGTAATTGAGTGACATACTTGGTCAAGGTGTTGTCAGGAAACACGTCGAGTGAGCTATTACTGGGCAACGTCAGGTAAAACATGACGACGACTGAGTTGTTCTGGCTTCTGCACCGGGTTTTTATAGGAGTTAGGGTGCCCCCTTAGTAGGGTGCCCCTTAGTAGGGGGTGCCCTTAGTAGGGTTCCCAGGCCTTGGGCGCCTGACCTCGGCGTCGTGACCGTCGCGGTGACTTAGCTCTGGGGGTTTGCAGAGGATGACGTGGTAAAAGGGGTGACGAAGTAGGTGCCCGCCGTGAGGGTGTTTTGGGCGGCGTGTGCGGTTGCCATTCACGTTCCCAGGTATGGGGGGGACGTCGAGAGGGTGTTTGCATCCACTTCCAGCGTTCACGATTTCCTACCAATTCTTGAGGGGTGTGTGTGTCTTTTAACCCCTGAGCAAAGGCTTCCCAGCCCGGTGGATTAGAGTGTTTGCGAGAACGGACCATATCGTTGATCAAATCGGTCATATGAGACCCCGGCACCACTTGGTTGCGAATCAGCAGTTTTCCTTCCGCGTTCCAACCCATATTGGCATTCTGTTTCACCCGATCCAACAATAAACGGGCCTTGGTCTTGAAGGCTTTAGGCACACTGGCCAACACTTCCTGTTCCAGCTCAGGTGAGGCAGAGGATGACGGTGGTGGTGGTGGTGGTGGGGATGGGAGTGTTGTGGGCGTTGTGGTGGTGGTAGGTGGTGGTGGCAGTGTACTACTACTCCCTCCTCTATATTGATCCATAAGCGGGGAGTCGACGTTGCAGTATACTATTCATCTCTTCATCCAGAGACTGGAGTTGTTGCACTGTGGCCGGTACGGGATAGGGGGATTGCAAACTCTGTAACAGTCGAGGTTCGACCAGCATCATTTTTTTCGTATGTTCCATGTTAGCGTCCCAAGATGGAGCCTAATAACGGGCCCAGTACAGTAGCGGCTAAGGGGGCGAGGAGTGCGCCGAGAAATCCACCTCGCTGTAACACCTGTTTCTTTTTCTTGACACTCGCCGTCTTCTTCACCAACGTTCGGAGACCCGCCTTGTGCCGTTGCAATTTCCCTTTCTGCAGAGGACTGAGTGGAACATTGCCTTTTAACACATTATGGGCCACTTCACACAAACACCGTACCAAGTCCGCATCCGCGCCGCGCACCAGGGCCCGGCCCACCTCCGGTGGCGCGCTGCGTAATACGCGCAGAGCCGGCGCGTGCTTGCGTATCCGTGCAGACATGATGATGAATGACGGCTAGAGTGCATTGTCTTCTTCTTTTATTTCTTTTATTTCTTTACTCATTTGGGTGTGTACACCGTCTGCACCTCGCCGGGAAAAATGAGGGTACGCAATCGCAGGGTGGAGGGCGTGTCTTGTTTCAAGTCGATGAGTAGATACCCGTGAGCGGGTTGGGTAGCATCTTCAAAGGCTTCTCGTACAAAGGCCGTGTTTTTAGGGTACATCTGTTGGGCCAGGTGGGTAATTTGCGAAGCGTCTCTGGGGTTTTTGAATAACACCACATACTGAGCATTCAAACTAATGTTCCTGTGCTCTTTGTTCTTACTGAAGAGATTCTGTACGATGTAAATGATGCTCAACCGACGATGATGGCTGCCTTTGGTAAAGAGACGGGTGATTCGACTGTCCGTTTCCGTCATGAGATCGTCCACCACCACCAAGGTGTCTTGGGGTGTATCCTTAGGGGGGTAAGCCTTCCACTAAGGTGAGTCCCGGGACACGGGCCAATTCCTCGTACGCGGGTTGCCAGGCGCCATAACACCACAGGATGCGAGCTAGAGGCGGTGAAATGAGGGCGGACCCATGTTGGATGAGACGTTGAACGAAGTGTGTTTTTCCCGACCCTGTCGGTCCAGCGATGAGACACGTGAAAGGATGCTGCCATCGAGGATCCATAGTTTTTTTATTTATTTTTTTTTTATTTTTCTTTATTTGGTGATTTGCGCTCGACGGTTAGAAGCCCACCACCCGTGTCGGGGATCCCACCGGGGATCGTAGTCGAATGGGTACCGTTGCCGTGGTAAACGTTGTGATTCACGGGAGTCCACTGTAAATATGTTTAGCGGCGTGGTGGTGTTGGTGGTGGTACTAGGTGTTGGTGGTGGTGGTGATGTGGTGGAAGGATCGTCGCTTCTCAGGGATGACGGCGGAGGATGACGTGGAGTTGGAGTAGTAATAGTACGGGGCGTGGTCGTGGTCGTGGATAGGTCGATGTAGCGGGGAAAGGGTAACGTGGTGGTGATGGCTGGAGTAGACGGTGTGGACGGCGGTGTGGTAGACGTCTGGGTTGATACGTGGCGAACCCTTGACGTCTTGGCTGGCGTAGGCAGCGTCGTGGTCGTGGTCGAAGTGGTGGTAGATGATGGAGATGTGGAACGCAGGGTGTTCAAACAGGATATCACGGTCGTCAAATCGTAGAACACGCCTGTAAATAACGTACCCAGAACCACTACTACACACACTACAGTACCCACTTGTGCTTTTCGAGTTCGTAATAGTAAGGGTAGACGTGTACTATCCATGGTACAATCCTACACTGAAGGCGGGTGATGATAGGGGTTAGAATTTATAGACGTTTCATGTCACGGCCGGACACCCAGGAATTAAACGAACGAGGCCATCCTTGCCATTTGACGAGATGATAGGGGATGCCCCGTCGACGTTCCGTTTTCAAAATCTTTTCCACCGTGTAGTAGTCTTTTGGTGTTTTCACTATGGGTTGTAATTCTGCCTTGTAAAACGTGCCTTGCAGTCTCTCTCCTTGTAGATCTTCCAGTTGATAGACGTGTGGCTGTCGAGGTTTATGGCGAACGATGACAAAGTGCTCGTCACTCCAGTTGGGCAAGTAACTTTTCTCAAATTGGCCTCACTTTACTGATCCGTACCACATCTCCACGTTTGTAACGGGGTGCCGTGAGTGATGGACTGGATGAGTACAGCGTAGCACGCACTTGATGTTCGTTGCGTTCTGTCACATCACGGGGAGCTCGCTGGATACTGCGATGATAGGCGCGATTGTACCCTTGGACCAGTTGAGGTAATACATCGATGTACCGTCGGGTGTTTTGGGCGGTAAAATACTTGTACATTCGGCCTTTGAAGGTACGATTGAAGCGTTCCACCACAGAAGCTTTCGTCTCGTTGTACGTATGAAAGAAAAATACCTTCTGTTTCTTAAGAAAGGCTTGAAAGGATCGGTTGAGAAATTCTGTTTCCACTCAAAGTTTCTCAAATTTGGCGATACATATCGCATGCTGATAGCAAAATACGAACGTAGCGTGCAAGATCTATGGGGCTACGTTTCGTAACATGTGTCTAATTCCGCTTAACCCGGGGCTAGGGGCCGTATGAGCCCATGTACTTCAAGATCCTCATGGTACTCATATGAACAGTCACAATCAAAGCGTGACTGAGGTACATCATTTTTAGATGACGACTCTATAACGAATATTATGGATTAAGAATACTGATCAGCGATACGGATTTGATATTTTGGAACATCATGATGTCTTGCCGGCATCATTGAAAACTGTTGACCGCTTCTCTCTTGCAGGAAACAAGCCTATGTTTATGTATACTTTTGTCTTTTTGAATTTGGTGCTAATACTGTTATATGGAAATGGAATAGGTCTTTGGATTATGGACGCGGATATTCTCTAATGGACGACGGCTGGATTATGAATGACGGACTAGACGCTTGTAATTCATCCGTTTGTAAATAAAGAGGTTTGCGCCCCGTCTTGAAAATCTGCTGGAATGCTCCTATTAGATTCTCTCCTGTTTTGGTGCGAATGGGTAGTACCCAGGCATACTTGGATAAAATATCGATACAGGTCAATATGTACCGATGTCCATCATTGTGAGGTGCAAAGCGACTCATGTCCACTAAATTCGCCTGCCATTGCGCGTCTATACCTCCTACGATGACTCGGTTACGGCGAAAATGACGTCGAGCTGCTCGGTGTAAACTATAAGTGTCTTGGGTTTTTAACCAGTCTCGAACTTCAGTTCGACTGATGCCTTGAGAATGGGCAGCTCGAGACAGCGCCCCCACAGCGCTATACGCGGCTGGACTGGTAGGGCTGTAATACAAATCGGTTAACACCTCGTTAATCACTGTAGACTCCTTTTTTCCCTGTCGGTCCCGCCGCTTCATTACGGACTTTTTTCTTTTTACCTCTCATCGTTCTGGGTCGCCGTCATGTGTGTGGGTCGCTTCATCAGGTGACACTGTCACTCTAGCCTCTGTGCATTCTATAGATATAGTACTTTTCCCGTCTCTATCATCATCATCATGTTTTTCATAAGGTTCAGCCAGCGCGTCTTCCATAGCACGAACCCACGCCAATTGGTCGGGTGATCGGTCGTCCGGTGTAAACAACTGGTCCACAATAGGCACTATTTTCTCCAAGGCTGACCACACAGAGGGGCTTAGGAGGATACTTCGCGAAGGCTCTTGGTAGCGACCCAGACGTATGAAGAGGGGAGGTACGGAATATACGTAGATGGCATTGTCCAGGTGGATGAGTTCTCCGTCCAACTCACCGCTCAACACCCGTTTAAATTTAGTCCAGCCATCACGCTGTAGCGTCACCGTATTCGATAGCATCTCAGCGGGCGCCCAGTAAATAGCTTCATCGTCTTTCACCAGGGTGACTTTATCTTGATAAACGTGTAACCCCACACTGGGTGTAAGAGGCAGGATGGCTCGTAGGTAGGTTGACATGCTTGCTGTAAATGTCGAACGGTGAATGACACACACTCTGTCTCATCCCCTGTATTTATAGGGTCAGGTACTATTCTGTGAGAGGCGGCGGTGGAGAGAGTACTTGATCCACCATGGGCACTACTTGTTGCAAAGCCGTCCATAGATCGGGGTCCAGAGTAAATCCCCCTCGCTTGAGACACAGAAGTCGCGCAAAATACGGTCCGCGGAAAATGTACACGTCGTCACACAGGTGAATACTATCCCCGTCGAGATCACCAAATAACACACGTTTCAAGGTAATCCAGCCTTCCGGAGATAAAGACACACGCGCAGGTTCAGCCGTACACCAACATCGGCTATCGTCATCGATCAGCTCCACGCGTTGAGGGTATAATAATAGCGTACAATCCTGGGTAAGCGTACGCGTAGCTAGAGAATTGGCCTCAGGATACAGTACATCATGCACCTCGGTGATAATAGCTTTCAGCGCTTGCCATAATGCCGGCCGAAGTAGAATAGCGCGACCCCCACACTGTTCTAGCCGCGGAAAAAAAGAATCATCTCTACCACTCCGCAGGTAGACACCGAGTCCCACATGCATAAAATCCACTTCGGGCTCTTTTCCCTGTAACAACCGTGTTAATAGAGTCCAGCCTGGTAAACTTAAACATAATTTCACTTCTGTAGGATGTTCTTTGATGAGCTGCAATTCATGATCATACACGATCAGAATCACATCAGACGTGAGTTGAAAGAAAGCGAGCTCCTTTCCGGGCGCTGCCATAATGATGAATGACAAAAATACCGGGCCAGGCAAAATATATATATACCGATTCTTGCTAATTGTAATAAAAAAATTGTAAATAAAAAAATTCATACCCTGTTCTAGAAAATAATTAAATTGACAATGCAATTTTTGTAGGCGCGCGCTCCAAGATAAAATATACTTCAGAACATTTGCGACGACGCTACATCTGTATGTGTCATTTATGCGTGTAAAAACAATTAAGAGCTCACAGGTAGGAGAGAAGACAACATTGAAAATGGTGTGCAAAACGCTTTTACCGATGTATTGGTTATTAACAGATTACCCGGCCGGCCCCTTTCAAGCCGATACACATTCCATTATCATCATGCATTTCTGTGTATTGGTTTATTAACAGATTACCCGGCCGGCCCCTTTCAAGCCGATATCCGTGTTGGAAACACCGCACCAAAATGATTGGGAACTGCGCACATTGTGTTTCTTACCGTGAAACGAAGGGTATGTTTTTATAATTTTCTAGAGTTCTCTTTCGATAAACCCGCTGGAATTTCACCGAGCTAGTATAAGGTTGTAAATCATAATGTTGACGTATTTTTAGCCAGGAAAATCAATTTATTTGCAATGTACGGAGTTTTTCCTACTATCGTACTTTAACATTACGCGAGTAAAATTCGCTAAAAATCATAAAATAACAACATAGTCGAGCGCTAGGCGGCTAAAATTTTAAATACTATACCATGAATTATCTGAGTTCAATTGGAAATAAAATGTATACGGGAATTGACATTTTATTGTCAAATCACAGCCTTTTATAAATTGAAAACAAACACACACTGATTTTTCAACGTACTCCAGAAAAAACAGAAGCTTACACGATTTCAACCACGTCCGCGCTTTGTCTATATATATCGTGCCCGCTTGAAGCGGGCTATTCGAAAACTTTTTCAAATGCTAACAAGATGTCTACCACGGAGAAGAAAATGCAAGCAGGAGGAATATCAATGAAGCCAGCAGCCAAGCCCGTAGGGAAGAGGACAATGAAGCGAAAGGAGGAGGAGATGCCACCGACCCTTCCTCGGCTCCGGGCCCCGCGCCCAAGTGCGCCACGGAATGAATTTCCCATAGAAAACCTGATGGGAGAAACAATGTATCTCCACCCTGCTCCGGCAACAGCGCCCCAGCCATTACCACAAGAGAGGAAGTGCAAATCGTGTACGAAGTACGACCACCCACCATCGCTGCCGCTATTTTCATTGATGGGCACCCCATCTCCCCGGAGGTAAATGAAGATGGCGTGGTAAACCCTTACCGGTATTTCTCCGTAAGTCAGCTGGGGGAGTAGGCCACTCCCCACCCTGAAGAAAACAGGGCAAAAAAATTGATTCCAACCGTCCTTATCAGGACGACCAATGCTTCGAAAGAGGAAGCTTTCTAATAATTTGGCACATCAATTTCAAAGCATAGCTCCCACATTACCCAATTTTTTTTATTTATTAGCAAACTGCATCACCAAAAAAAACAACCCCTGCCCGATATCAAACAGTCCTTGTGAGGACTAATCTCTCTCTTATAAACACAGGTTTAATTTTTTCTCTCTCCCTGTAACTAATTAATTAATTAATATTACACAGTCCGAACGATAACGGACTAAAATTTATTTTTGAACCCGGGCATGTTACTAATATTACAACCCGAATAATAATAACGGGCTGAAATTTATTATTTATAATGTAAAAAGCGCGGCCCGTAGCGAAAACATGTGTCGTCTGCTACACTGACGCTGCGAAAATCTGTGTGTGTGTGTTTCTTTTACAATTATAAACGGCTGTGATTCTACAATAAATGTCAATGCCCGTATACATTTTATTTCCAATTGAACTCAGACAATTCATAGTATAATATTTAAAAAAATTTACCAGCCTAGCGCTAGACTATGTCGTTATTTTTAATGAATTTAGCGATTTTAAAACCCATAAGATTATGGTACGGTAGTGTAAAAAACACCGTACACTGGGAAATAAATCGGTTTTCCTGGCTAAAAATACATCCAGACTACAGCTTACAATCTTATAATATTACCCTGAAAATTCCAGCGGGTTTATCGAAATAAAAGTTTGGAAAAAATAAAACTTTGGAAAAAATAAAACACAACATTTTTTAGCAGATACCATAATCTTGCACTGACTCACACCGGCGGCCATCTTGTACCCATCACCCACCATCCACACGCCGCCATCTTGTACCCAGCACCCACCATCCACAGGCCGCCATCTTGTACCCAGCACCCACCATCCACAGGCCGCCATCTTGTACCCAGCACCCACCATCCACATGCCGCCATCTTGTACCCAGCACCCACCATCCACAAGCCGTCTAGACTATAAATAACGTGTAGTCTGTTGTCATTTATTCACAAATTCAATCATGGCTACAAGAAGACGACCACTGTTCACCCACCACCCCCCTAGAGATCCAAGAAATGCAGAACACAGAGAGATGATTAGCATTGAAGATAATGGTGGAATAACCCTAGTTACAAGCTTTCAGCAGGAAATTGAACACGAAGCCATGATCAGACAAAGTACAGAACTGGAACAACTCCGGCGAAATGTAATGGCAGAAGAAGATGGACGATTGCAAAGGCTAAGTCAACAACAAGACGTTGAAGCAGGCGAAAACCATTTAAAAATCAAGTGTCCAATCTGCAGGAAGCATGTGGGTGGGATAAAAAGAATTTATCGCGCATAAGTGTCGTAACACTTTCAAAGGCCCTTTTCAGGGCCACTCCATCTTTCCGGAAGAGGAAACTTCTATCAAAAAAGCACAAAAATTAACACCAACTCCCATCATCCTACTCCTCAAAGAAAATTTTTTTTTTAATTTTTTTTAATTTTTTTGAAATTATTGAAAAAAATCATACCCTTCGGCCACCGCGCATGCGCACAATCACCCTAATTCAACCCCACACCCAGTCCATCAGATGCTCCTTCACCTAAGCTTCAATTTGATACCTCACTCGACCCACTAACCCCCCCAAAAAAAAAAAAAATTTTTTTAGCTCCTTCAAGAGTGTATAATACACTCTAAAATTTTTTATTTTTTTTTTGGAGGTAGTGGGTCGAGTGAGGTATCAAATTGAAGCTTAGGTGAAGGAGCATCTGATGGACTGGGTATGGGGTTGAATTAGGGTGATTGTGCGCATGCGCGGTGGGCGAAGGGTATGAAAATAGCCTTTTTGGAGCTAGGCGAGCCCCTAGTGGACCGATGGGGTCGAGTGAGGTATCAATGTGAAGCTTAGGTGAAGGGGCGTCTAATGGACTGGGTGTGGGGTTGAAATATCGGCATTCTGCGCATGCGCAGTGGCCGAGAGGTATGAAAATAGCCTTTTTGGAGCTAGGCGAGCCCCTAGTGGACCGATGGGATGGAGTGAGGTATCAATGTGAAGCTTAGGTGAAGGAGCATCTAATGGACTGGGTCTGGGGTTGAAAATTTTTTTTTACTATTAAAAAAAGGAAAAAAAGAATGAACACTAAGCATTTTTTTAATTTTCTATTTTTATTAACACAAAATAGAATGAACGTATTCACAAGGGTATTGAATTTTAATACAATTATATCTGAGTATTGAATTTTTTAATACAATTAACAGTAAAAAAACTCTGAATTTTTAATACAATTATACGCTCTCAAGCCACTTCAATGAATGTGTATGGTAAATGTTTTTTCAACACTTGTTCTCAATAGTTCGCCAACAAGACTTGTTTGAATTCATCATCGTCTTTCCGTCCCTGGTGCACGTAGATGTACGTAATAATCTCTTCACGTGGAATTTTGGGAGGGCAGGCCGCTTCCACTGCCAGAGCAATTTGCGTCTCGGTCACCGCCTGTAGTGCTTCAGTGATCAGTGCGTATGAGGGTACACTAGTGTCCTGTGGAATTTGAGGTCTGATCAGATCCAGGACTGTGTCGATGTACTTCTGATAAATATAGTGAGACACCTGGTAGACCAGAGCTTGACGAATTGTACTTGCGAGACTCTGCAACTTTCGCCACGCCGTTAATTTCAAAGTGACACCCTGAGGACAAGCAACAAGCTCTTGCGTATCTAATCGCCTTCGCCATTTACGGATATGCACGAGGAGCTGATCGTTGAAATAAGCACAGCTCACAAAGATGTCGTCACCCACATGAAATTTCACTTCATCACTCCCCTGGTCGCGAATAACCGCATCGATGGCGTAATCAAGGGTCTCCAGTTTTTGCCAGGTGTCTAAGGTCATGGCAATATGCTTACCGGGTCTGTCGTTAAAGCCCGCTGCATTAAAATGCACTTCTTCGTCTTTCACACTCACAGTTAAATAGGGTGAGAGCTCCCAAATGTCCGTGTGGGCTGCCTGGTAGGCTTCCTGGATGAGGTTATTGATCTCCTGGACAGACATAGGAAGTTCTACCTCTTGTTTCACAGGCACTTGCTGGGGTACTACTGGCTCCTCAATCACTGACTCAGGTATTTCTAACGGTGTTAGTCGAGGGCGTTTGGGTCGTCCAGCGCGTTTAGCAGATGTACTCTCTGGGCTAGTGTGCGTACGTTTGCTAGCTGTACGCTCTTCGGTGGTATCCATAACTAAGATATCATCATCTTGTATAACGTCGTCGGCTTCAAGTAGATCTGCTAGTTCGTCATTTCCCGTGATCTTCAACCCCGCCACCAAGACTAGAAATGCATAAGGGCCACGGCGCAGTAGACAGTCGATGAGAGCTCTGTTTTGTGCTGAAGGGTTTTTCTCCGCCATGATATTTTCCACACCCTCTTTCACGAGTATGTTTTCCTGCATAAGGAAATCACATAGTTCAGCCACATGCTGTATTTCATCAATGAGGCGAACACGGTACTTTCGAAACTTCGCTAGCTGGGCTGCCTCCATGACTGTGGGCTCAGGCTGATGAGGAACTAATACAGCGTAATAGTCTGTTGAATTTGCACTGGTAAAATCAAAAAAAGTAAATGGTTCTCCACAGCTCATACAAGTAGGCAAGCAGGCTGGCTGACTGGCTAGAGGTGAAGCAGACTAGAGGTGAAGCAGGCAGGCAGGCAGGTAGGCAGGCTGGGAGGCTGGTCAGGTCAGGTAAGTCACAGTGCTCCGCAAAATAGTGCAATGAATACACCCCTACCCTAAAAATCGACTCCTTTTATACGTTTTTCTACAATCCGCCATCTTGTACCCATCACCCACCATCCACCCACACGCCGCCATCTTGTACCCATCACCCACCATCCACCCACACGCCGCCATCTTGTACCCATATACGTTTTTCACAATCCGCCATCTTGTACCCATCACCCACCATCCACCCACACGCCGCCATCTTGTACCCATCACCCACCATCCACCCACATGCCGCCATCTTGTACCCATCACCCACCATCCACCCACATGCCGCCATCTTGTACCCATCACCCACCATCCACCCACAGGCCGCCATCTTGTACCCATCACCCACCATCCACCCACAGGCCGCCATCTTGTACCCATCACCCACCATCCACCCACATGCCGCCATCTTGTACCCATCACCCACCATCCACCCACAGGCCGCCATCTTGTACCCATCACCCACCATCCACCGCCATCGTGCACCATCACCCACCACCCACCACCACCCACAGGCCGCCATCTTGTACCCATCACCATCCACCCACATGCCGCCACCATCCCCACCATCCACAGGCCGCCATCTTGTACCCATCACCCACCATCCACCCACAGGCCGCCATCTTGTACCCATCACCCACCACCCACACGCCGCCATCTTGTACCCATCACCCACCACCCACATGCCGCCATCTGTACCCATCACCCACCACCCACATGCCGCCATCTTGTACCCATCACCCACCACCCACATGCCGCCATCTTGTACCCATCACCCACCACCCACATGCCGCCATCTTGTACCCATCACCCACCACCCACACGCATGCGCACACCCCCAATTGTGACGTCACCAAAGGTTCTGCGCATGCGCACTGACGCGCTATCTCATCAATTCACGCTTTGTATACTACTGCCATATGATCCATTATGCGTGGATTTTAATTACCGGTATATCACGCTAGAAAATGATGACGTACAGTAGGCTGCAGCATATTATTCTGTCCATTTTACATGTAAGAAATCGCCTACTTTGGAGCTTGTGAAAAATAAAAGTTTGGCTCGGCATGAAATTTCTTTTTACTTGTAGCACGTGTAACAATCTGGCAATCTAATTAAAATTAAATCCTATCTGCTTCCCCAGTTGAGAAGCATTGATAGGATATTCATTTATTAAGATTGACAATCTAGAGTCTACAAAATGATTACCATTTTCCCGTAATATTTAAAACCCACACCGTTTTATATCATTTGTGATTATCCCCATCTAACCCTTCTCCAACCGTTAGATGTACCGGCGTTAAACAGTTTAGGAAGTTACAAACTCTGAAAATGAGAGAATGCATATAACACAAAAAAACAAACAATCTAGATAAACCAAGTAAACCAGGAGAATATTCCATGATATTGCACACTATGATACTTGTTTCATGTATACGTGCATTTTGACGGACTAAGTGTTGCTGACATCAAAGAACTTTCGTAGAGCGATGTATTTATGTACGCGAACGTGGAAGACGCGAATCTCCGTCCGTGTATTTTTGAAAATCTTGACGTGAAATGGCGCATTTTGACAGTACAAAGTTTCAGATAATCAGAAGCATCTGTCTGGAAATAGCCAGAAAATCTGATTAAAACCAGATCAGTTAGAGTGGTTTTTTTTTTTGGATATGGTTTTATTAAGATTGCTTGTCAGACAGGATTTCTTAGTGACATACCCAGCATTTCTAGATAATGACAATTTGAATCAGTATGCGAGAACTGAACATCGAGAGAAATAAGCTCTGATCTCAGTTTGGGTGGTGTCAGCTGTCATAACAACATTTAAGCTGCGATGTCTATCAACGTGTGGATCGGTTATCGATATTCAGGTGTAAACCAACGCTGGAACAAGCGGTCACGCCCACTGTATTCGTATACCGGTGCAAACAGGCCCAGACAGGTCTCTATCCAGACCTTATCTGCCCTGGGCTTTTGGGACCTGTCCAGGCCTCGGCGCCCCCTCCCCCCCCCCTAACTCGTATCCCTTGAGATAGTGGGCTGAAACTAATCATACCTTTGGGTCAAGCTTGCAAACAAATCCACGATGGCCGCTTTTATGACGTCAGGGTGACGTCATTTGGTAGATTTGAATCGTAACTATATTAAACTGATGTGACCGCCGCCATCTTGAATTAATCCATGATCGTCTGTTCGGGGGTTATGCAAATATACCCAAATGAGTCAAATATGATAAAGTACAAAATCAGGGAGTGTCAGCTCTCAAATTTTGGTCGTTGCGGAGATGGCACAGGTGTTGGTGGAGGGGGGCGGGGGGTGCATAAGGCTAGTAGCTGAAAATATTTACGGAGTGCATTAGATAGGCCTATGGTTATCCTATCCATTGTTTCCCAACACTTTACCAGCTGTTCCCGTTACATGACCTGCATACCGTACCAACTGTTTCAATCCGTTTGCTATTTTAATTCATTGTACCGGTAGCGTATTGTTGTGAAGGGATAAATTTCCAATATGGTTTGCATGGTACTCCCCATTATTTCACATTTATTCATACACGCTTTACGTACCGGTCGGTGAACAGATATAGGACCATTTAAAATAATACATGTAAGATAGTGGCAGGTGCACAAAGACGCGGTTTGCCAAGCGGTTCGTTACTATCCCCTTTCCCTATCTCTCTAACATGTGCCGGGGTTATAACTATTGATAACTGGTGTAAATATGATAAATATGGATCAAATTATCTTAATATTCCAAGAAAGGACCACTAATCTTACATTTATCATGATTTTGGTAGGTTCACGTCGAAAATAGTCCAGTAATCGTTATTCTATGATACATGTGTCTATAACAACTTGCTAATCGTGCAATTATTGGGTGTTTTGTGTCAAGTGCAGGTGTTCATTGGGATATTCTATTTTACAAGGCGGGAGAGAAAGGGGTCGCCTGCTTCATAAAATCGAATAAACACACAAACAAATTACAAGATGGAATTTCTTTCTCAAGTTCAACTGATGTTTTCGTCGTCGAATTTATTAACAAAGCGACATAAATAGACCTAACTTCAAGTATGTTCCACAGAGCCTGGTTCAGCTGACAGAATAACTTTCCATTTGAGAGACCAAATAAACTCGTCCACTGACATTGGCACGATGCCACCCGAGACGGGAGCATCACGCCAACATATGGGAGAAAGATTGTCAAAGTTTACAATACTTTTTCAACCTTTCATTATAATCTTTGTTGATAATCAATTTGAGTAGTGCAAGAGCTCGCGCCCTATAATATTTATAAACTTTCTCACACTATCCGTGCGTAAAATAACCATTGAGCACGCTATGAAAACATTATTTCTTAAATTAAAAATATTCTGAGAATGAACGAACCGGGTCTCAGTGCACCTGCCGGTGCTATCAGTACAGCTCTTTGTTAAACGATTAACTTGAATTTCGTGCAAGTGCAAGATACAGTAACGAATTTGAAGAAAAAAAAACATGTCACACAAATAAATTTAAACAATGTAATTATATAATGCACCTGCGTGAAACGAGCGCCGCATAAGTATTTTATTGAAGCTTTTCCCCAAAAACAGGATATTTATCCCAAGTTTTCGACAGGTTGAAGATAGAAGCGGGCCAGCATTCGGAGGACTGAATCTCCTTCTACACTGGGATTGGAATGAACAATTATGCAAGGGCGAATGCAAATGCTTGAGCTCACAAAATTGCTAATTCAATGAATGTATAGCATAACTGAATTATGCCAGATTGTATGTGTTTTGTTCAGTTCAATAGAGAATATAAGGAAGGAGCATCATCATTTGTTCTTGGGATATAGATGGAAGTTAATCAAAAAGACCAATTTACGTTCAACTTTTTTAGAACATGGTCTATGTACCATACTAGAATGGAAGAATATCAACAAAGTCAAAGTCTTGGTAATTTTGACAAAATTCAATATTCATTATCCATCATATTACATCTGCTCAGCAGGACTAATAAAAACCTCTGAGCCAAGAACAAAATTAGCTGTAGGCCTACAGATGCATTCTCAGAATTCGTGACCTCATAGAGCTATGATCACTACGCCACAATACATGTACATGGTATAACACCTGTATAATAAACTCTCTGAAGTCCCAATTTCTTCTTCTTTCTTTTCCAGCGCTAGCTTGGTTACAAATCAGAACACTAAACCACCAAAATAACAGACATAACAACAAACCTGTATAAGGTATCAGTGACTCATACAATGTCTAATTTTGTTTTTGTTTGAAAGATCCAATGAGCCGAAACACTGTGAATCCCAGGAATATTGAGCTGTCCGAAGCTTCATATAAGAGTACAGGTTAGCCTATTGCGCATTTAAAGGTGAATGTGTTACAGATAATTGGTGATTATGAAGTTTGACCAAGACATCTTATGGAGTATAAAGTGTCCACTCACAACAAAATGTTTGCCATTATCAATCTAGAACATGTACTTCAAATAGTGGCTACATTTCTACAAAATTAAACGTCTATTTATCTTTATGTAATTCTTATGAATATCAAGCATTGTGGGTTTCCAGCTAGAGTTTCACAGCTGTACAATGAGAGGCGCCCCAATCCAGTCGGTGGTCTTGCCATAAATGAAACAATGTCTGAGTACATGTATAGAGAAGTTTTGAAGTCCAAATAAATGTGATGCAAATTATTAGAGAGATTACGACACTCACACACAAAGTACATTGTGAAATATTGTTGACAGACATACTACACAGGCAAAATTGCAAACGTGTGATTTATGCGTAACACACGTATATGCGTGTCACATGCAAATTATACCAAGCATGTGACACGCCAAGGTGCAATTTTGCCTGTGTATATACCACATTCGGATTTAAATGTCATATATCTTTTGTGCATTTACATGCGAGATCTCGATTTATTTGGTAACCTATCACCTATTATAATATTCTTGTCACAATGTTGACATGAACTTGTATAATATTCCCGGTCAAACTTTACGTATATACATACTTATATTATATTCGTACGAACTCAGCCATTTTTTTGTTAAATTATTTGTGTGCGTGTATAGATTAAATAAATACTCACAAAAGCACGTGGACTCATGAAAAGAAATATGTTACATGATAATGATTGTAAATCTATGTGAACGGTAGCACGTAACCCTGATTGTATGTGTTTGGTTTACTTAACAGTATATAAGCGTAGTAACTTATTTGTCTTTAGAATAGTCTTGTAATAGATTCTTTACAGATAGATAGTTTTATTGCACTTTTATGCCCGAAGGCTAACGGCATCCCCCAATACATAATAAAAGCACATACAAATATCACTAAAAAGCACATTTTCCTTACTGAAGATAAAAACCATTACATGATGACTTATGGAATTGCTTCGTATATTAACTTCTACCACGATAGATGTCTCCAGTAGCAGCGGGGGGGGGGGGAATGGACCCAAAACAGGGGCAATTCACGGGTCCCAGGGCCAGCACAGCAAGGGGGAAGGGGTAGGGGAGCGGGGGTAGGCCAAGAGGGCCAGCACAGGGAGGGGAGCAGACCACGGGGGGAGCGGGGAGAAGGCCAAGTGGGAGAAGGCCAAGGGGGGAGCACAGGGAGGAGGAGCAGACCAAGGGGGAGGGGTCCATTTAGAGATATGTGTTATCACAAAGTATACCCTAAGACATGCCAGCTGCACTGAGTGCACCAACACAATAAGGCTATGGGTCCACCTGAAGAACTTTGGTCAGCAATGGGGGGTCAACCCGAAGAACTTTGATCACCCACCGCATGACCCGTGTTTCGATTAACGGCCCCCTTCCTCAGGATATCGGCACCGGCTTTGCCGAGGTCCAGAAATGGGAGTTCGAAGAAAAAGTCCACCCCGTCATCCCTGCCTGGTTCGGAAGGCATTTCGCAGAGCAGGGCTGGGCCCCAACGCCCCTGCTTGCCTTTCTTACAGAGTCTGGTCTCGTGAAAAACCTCAAGGTCTGTGAAGCCATTATCGCATTCAAGAAACAAACTGAGGTCTGGCTTCCAAAGGACCGCGACCAGGGCTGCAGCCTCATCGGAAAGTTCACACAGGGTAGCAAAGCCGATGGCAAAAGACTAACCCGGAGGCTTGTGACCGACCAGGGTGAGCTGGACTTCCTCGTGAGAGACACCCGCTGAAGCGGCACCCTGGTTGGCGCGCCCAAAAGATGTCCATTAGGCCACATTCTAACATATTACGACGGCTCGCAGCCCCAGTACACCCACTTGAGGGCCAGCATGCTTGCCTATGCCCATATAAACTTCGTCGCTGTGCTGCAGCGTTTCGAACCCGCGGAGGCTGTCCGGGTGGCCACCGACAGCCTCTATATCCAGAAGACCGCGCTGCACAAGCTCGGGGGTGTCGAGGTTTACGTAGCCCCTATATGGTGCGACTGTAGAGAGGAATTGTGCATGAACTGCCAGCTCAATGGGCCATTCCTTCCTTCCGTATCCCCAGCTCAGTGGCGCGACAAGGGTGAGCAGCTGTACATGCCACGGGAACACGCTGCATACCTCCCCAAGATAGAGTATATAAGGCAACAGAAAAACCTCCCACCCAGCACCGCGCCACACTACGATGACCCCTTGACTAGACACCGGCTGAGCTACTTCAACGGCGGAGGGGGTAGCGGAAAAACCACGAGAGCTATCGAGCTCTTCCGGGCAAGAGACCCACTGGTGCTCACCCCGACCCACCGCCTCGCGAAGGAGATGAGAGGCAGAGGCGTCAAAGCCCAGACCTACCACAGCTTCTTCCGGTGGAGCGGCCAGAATGACTGGACGCCCGACCGCATGGGCCAAAAGTTCATCCCACGTGTCATCATCTGGGACGAGGTCTGCACTGTGCCCAGGCTTATCCTCGAGATGTTCTTGGACTGGCTAGAGCAGCGTGGGGTCCAGGTCGTCTGCTGCGGTGATCAGGGCCAGCCTCCACCAATCGCTGGAGAGATGCCCCATAACTGGCTGCGACAAAAAGCAGACCACTGCGAAGAGATCGCAGCAGACCATAGGGCGAAACACGATGTCCACAAAGCCCTGAAAAATCGCATCCGCCTCAAGACTGACAAGGTCCAGTGCCAGAAGATGCGAAAGGCACTCCCGTGTTGCCTAGGGTGGGACCGGTTTGTGAAGCGGTGGAGGCCTGAGGACCTTATCCTAACCAGCCGCCAGAAGATCCGAGACCGGGCTCAGAAGCTGTTGCTCCAGAGACACAAGGAAAAATTCCCAGAAGCCCCTGTACCGCTGCTATACCACCCCAAAGACAGCAGGAAGCAGAATATCATGGTCACCATACCAGGCACAGATCGAAAAGAAGAGCTCGTCCTCAATGACGTCGAATATGTCACAAAGGAGGCTGTGGAGGGGGCGATACAATCTGATGACTGGCGCCTCGGCTATGCGCTGACAGTACATTCTTCACAAGGTCTCACCATCCACAATCCGCAGATGGTCTGGATCATCGACGACTATCTCCAGTGGTCCAACCTAGTATACCTGGCCGTGTCCCGTGTGGAGTATATGCACCAGCTAGAACGGGTAACCTGTCCACCAGTAAAGGGTGCTGAGGTCAGGCAACCCACAGAGCACGACATTAGGAAGGCCATCCAGAAGAAGCTTGTGTCCTACAAGCGCCACCATGCTAAAAGCCATGATTTCAATCTCAAGGTGGACTACGTCCTGCGGATCAAAGAGAGCCAAGAGAATCGCTGCGCTGCGTGCAATATCGAACTGCTGTGGGCCTACGAACCCAAGGACACGCAGCAGTTCAGTGCAGACAGGCTGAATAACCGCAAGGGGCACTGCAAGGGAAATGTGCGCCTCTGTTGCCTAGAGTGCAACCGAAAACGAGGGGGTGCGGTACTCAGCGACTTAGAACGCCATCCGGCGGTAGCTGGGTATCAGGAGGCACCGCAAGGAGCTCTTCCCGGACAAACCCACGAGCAGGACCATCTTGCAGATAATACAGGACAGGCTCATCAGGCTTGGTGACCGAGCGTCCAAGCCGGTACACCTGGAGGGACCACACTGGATCAGTCGCGCGACGTCTTCCACCCTCCAGCTCGCCATCCTGGTATAGGTACCGAACGCCAACACCAGAGGGAAGCTTTTCCTCTTTGGGACCGATGGGGCGACCTGCAACAACAGAAGAAGGCTTTTGTGTCACAGCCACAACCTTGATGGCATCCTTAGGCTTCTTACCGGTGAGGCGGGTCACTTCTCCGTTCAGGGTCCTAACGACGGCAGGCAGTCGAGCCACCCACTCCGTTGAAGGCGTCCCCGACGGAAGTCGCATCTCCTGGGCGTATTGGTGCCCAAACAACCGCTCAGCCAGGGTCCGGTTAAAGCGCTCCACGATCCCCTGGTTCCGATGAATGTCCACACGACCGCGTCTGACAGAAACGTCATGGTTGGCCAGTAGCTGGCTCACCGCGCCCATAAACTCGCGCCCAGGGTCAACCTGAAGAAGCTTCGGCCAGCTAAGAGGGCTCCGCTTGTAGATGCGGGAGAGAGCGTCAGCGACCTCTTTGGCTTCTTTTGTGGCCAGAGGCTCGGTCTCCTTGTAGCGCGATGCCACATCTACAAGCGTGAGCGCATACTTGTAGGTTTTGCGACCAAGGGGGAAGCGGTCGTGTGGTAGAAAGAGCAGGTCGGCTTGATGAACCTCCTTCGGCATCTTCACACCAAAACGCGGGCGTGGAACATGGCGAGGGCGCGGAAGATAAATCTGCCAAATGGCCTGCTTCTTGAGCCATATTCGGGCCATATCTTCGGAGACCCTGGCTGCTGCGGCGAGGTTCTTGATAGCCGCTAGCCCCTTCCAGTAACCGCTCGGGCTGTAGTAGTGCCCCGGGATAGCTTTTTCGTTTCACGACCCATTGTAGCTGCTGTCGTGCCGACATTCCAAGAGGTGAAAGTCTCTAATATTGCTAGTGTGCGTGGCAACTGGCCTTGTGCACACAAGATGCTAGGCTACTTTATAGGCTACGAGCCCCGTCACGCCCATTCCTAGAATGACAAAGGCGATCTCCCGGTCTTTTTGGTTACCTGAAGATACGTACAGGTCTGAAAGACGAGGCTCTGGGCCGAGAGGGTCAAGTATTTTGCCCGTGACTTGTGAGTACTCGCGGATTGCGGCATCGACGTCATGGAATGTGCGAACGGCGTGTCCCTGTCGTCGGAGCTCTTCGTTTATCCAGTCAAGGCTTTCGGTTCGCTTTTTTGTCCATGCATCCCGTGTAGCCTGGAGCTGTTCTATAGCCTTGTCATGACGTTTGCGCTCTTCGTCAAGACCCGAACTTCGAAACATTGAAAAGAGGTAATTCGACCCACTGAAGGCAAGAGCATTGACCAGAGGTCCACCCACTAGCAAGGCAATCGAGGCCATGTTTTATACGCTGTTCCCGCTGGTGCGGCTACTGTTGTTACCTGGCTGACATCTTCATTATGGCATACGAAAAGGATCCTTTAATTGCTCGGCCCCCGTAGCTTCGGTCGGGACGACTGGCGTCAGGCGCGCTGCCGCTCGATGATCGATTGGTTCTCTCACAAGCGGCGATCCTGAAAGTGCACGCGAGCGCAACCTGTATCCCACGAGCAGAGCCCCTGCAATTCCTAGACTGCATAGTATATAAGGAGCCCACTGTGGTCCAGCACCCCGTGCGTTTTCGACGGTCGGTTCGGTGTTTGTGGTGGTCGTCTCGGCAGCCTGTGACATCCCTGTGGTGGTCGTCTCGGCAGCCTGTGCCATCCCTGTGGGAGCAAGGCGTTCCTTGATCTCCTTGAGCTCCATCTTCAGTCGTTCTTGTTTGGCCTTTCGCGCGGCAGCGCCCTTTCGTCCCGCTTCCACCTTTTTAGGGTTCTTTTCATCAGGCGCTGTCACTTCCTGACTGAGGGTCTGTCGAGTCACTGTCACCGGTGGCTGATTCGCTTGTGGTTCCAGTACCTCCGTCATCATCGAACGTAGACGCATATGTCTGGGGACATGTGTGTCCAAATTGGCAGTGTTTAACAGTGGTAAGGAATGTGGTCAAGGGTGCTAAGAGCATTCCAAAGCGGCGGTATAGCTGACAGGTAGCATTGCTTAGCGCATGCTCAACGAAGGGATCATCTTCTAGATCAGCAACGAGCTTTGACTGATTTTCAGATGGAATGGGGAGCAAAGAGCTGGCTGCCATGGCATAGAGCTGAAGTGCAGCTGTCCCCAAGGTCTTGGTCATCTTAGCTCCCAAGCGCGCTTCATAGCGAGCATACAGCTTGTTAACTTCTCCATCGTCCAGGCTTTCGACCTGGTTCGGTGTAATGACCCTCCCAATGTACTCCTTGGCCTGTCCTCCGGCGGCCAACGCTGCTAGTCTTTCGCGTTTACTAGCACTAGTCGTCCCGGCGGCCCCTACGGAGCTTGAGCGAGACCCTGCGGCTCCGGCTGCCGCGCCGTCGTGGCAACTAGATGTTGTTGCGGCTGCGGGGGGGCTGCTTTATGTGGTGACTCGCGCCTGGCTAACGAAATAGCCAAATGGTCACCAGCCCAGCTACGATGACACCGACGATGATTGCGGTCTTTTCGTCGTCGTGTTGACTAGCTGGGACTGTGGAGGCATCGACATCTCGCGAGGAGTGAACCGGCGCGGTGGGAACGGCATGATCCAGCGTCGCGGTCTTGGCATGATCCAGCGTCGCGGTCCTTCCGCTCGCCGTGGAAACCACTCCTTTTTCTCCCGTATCTCCTTCTGTGTTTGGAGGAGCGACTGTTGCGTTAACGTCCGCGTTCTCGCCCAGTTTTTGATTTTCTGTTGCAACTACGATCTCATTGTTGTAACCGGCGATATGGCCTATGCGGAGCAACATGTCACTGGGCGCAATGTACAGACCGATTCCGAACACATAGTTAACTTTGGAGCCTGCATACTGCAGGACGTCTTGGTAGCGTTTTATCGCTGATGAGAGGTCAACTGGAGAGGAGACCGCATCCTCGATATTGGCGAGAAACTGCTTCTGCGCGTCAAATGCTGTGCCCTCTCCTAAGATCCGTGTGCGCGTCTGAGCCTGGGCGCCGAGGATGGCCCATACATACGTTCGAATGGAATCATTAACACGCTCGACGCCTGCATGTGTGAAGCCCTCCGATCTGTCCAGCATGAACGTTGTCCACGCCTTGTCAGCCTCCGATCCCTGCGCAATGTAGTCAATGTGAAAGTGTTTTTTCCGGTAAGTAAACGAATGCCAGGTTGGGTCGTACGGTTTTGGAAGTCGCATGTAGCCTGCGTGTGTGGCATAGAAGTAAATCGTTCCTATCCCGCTGTTTTCGCTCTGCTGCTGTCTCCAATCGGCATGCGGCGACACCCCCAAACTCTGCACAGATGCGCTCATATGCTCTGCGGTCAAATGGATTGTTAAATGCCACCCAGGCGTCGTCTTGAGGGAGCGGGGCCTGGATCTCTTTTAGGATCCGCCTGATCTGGAAGTAGACATGGAAGGTGTAGAGGGCCCGGGTGTGGCTAGCAGTTCGTGCGCCAGCGGCTAGGTGGTCGCTCACAGACACGCCGCAGCCGGTCGTGGCGCACCACACGGCGAAATTCAGCTGATTCTGCCAAAACTGCAAGGGATTAGAGCGCCATGCCTGAACAAGCTGGTCGCTTTTCACTTTAGGCAGGCAGTATTTCACAAATACATCAGGAAACTGGGCCGCAAAGCCACCACTTGCTGTGTTCACCAGGATGTCTTGGTGAGTGAATGTCGTCCCAGTAACACTCGTTCCAGCGGTGTACAACCCGCCCGCTTGGTAGGTGGCCTTTGCATTGAAGCTAAAGGCGTGTCTATTATCCATGCGCAATCCTTGCTGGTTTAGCACTTCGTGTGGCCGGCTACTATGTTTGTAACACTGAGCAACATTCAAAATGGCGCAGCAGTCGACCTTGCGCATGCGCTCAAGAACCAAAACGGACAATACAAAGTAGCACTGCTCGAGCTCACTTTCTACCCACTATGGGAGAACGTCCCAGCCGGAACTAGCTTCTCTGTTGGCCGAAAGCTTGTGGCTGTCCCTAGCGGTTATTACAATGTCTGTTCCCTTAATAAAGAGGTCTTCAAGCCACACGGGGCGGGCCTGGAGATAAACTATGCCACCGGTCGACTGACGTTGACGACCGACAGTAGCATACAACTGTTTGGCCTTGCGCGGCTCCTTGGATTCTCAAATCCTGACAGTATCCTGAATGGGACAGTGCAGGGCGACAGCTTCCCCACACTAGCACCCCATAAAGAAGTGTTCGCTCACCTGGGTGAGGTGAGCACAT
Organism: Hanleya hanleyi; assembly: GCA_036873755.1. Lineage (NCBI taxonomy): Eukaryota > Metazoa > Mollusca > Polyplacophora > Lepidopleurida > Hanleyidae > Hanleya > Hanleya hanleyi. The sequence continues at coordinate 6,863 of JAVTVY010017791.1, read as the reverse complement.
CGCACAATCTAGTGGGGAAGGCAGTGGAGACGGCTGGCACAAGCACTGCATACCCTTGTGTGGCCTACCCTTCCACTCTTATCAGAGCTATAGCTGTGACCGGTGAGGGAATAAACTGCGGAAAAACCATTTCTTTCCCTAATCCACAGTATAAGCCACTAATATCTGGCCCTATCCCACAGCTAACGTTCTCCCTGTTAGATAGATCAGGTACACTTGTAAAGACTGCTTATATGAGTGTAACTCTGGGTATTCATGACAATGATGGTTGAATCCGCTGGGCCCAGATGCAGTGATTTAGCCTTAAGCGATCTCGCGGATACCGAAGGGTTTGGCGACGCGGGTCACAATGACCGCCTATACGGCTTTCAGTTCAGAAACGGCTTATACCATCGAAAGAAGCTTACGCCAGGAAAAAACACGGCTGTAAGTTTCAAAGACCTTGAAGATATTAACACGGGAAACACGCGGACGCACGTGAGATATAGCCTCGTTAAAACGGAAAAAGGACAATGGACTCTCGCCGAAAGTGACAATGTGGGCTGTCTCATTGACCTTAATGTGGTCGAATCGGGAGTACAGGTCGATAAAGCCGGGTTTGTGAGAAAGGTTTTAAATCGAGGTACGGCATTCCTGTCCTACAGTCCGGTTGAAAACAACATCAAAATACACCTCCAGGACTGGAAATTCTATTTAAGAAGCACTGATCCTCGAGGGGCTCTGGTAATAAATACGTCGTTACCCGCCCTGACCACTCTTCCTTCAGACTCAACTATCGTTGCTGCAATACTGTTACCGCCCGCTCCCGCTCCCGATAGATTCGTGGACATACTACCAGATCTCCAGATCAAGTGGCTCGATAAGCACACTGATCAGGAGTTGCGGATTTTCTTTGCTCTCAGCACAGTTAATAAGCCTGTCGTACGTCTGTCGTTAGAGGGCGTAACTACTCGAGTAGGGAACGATGTGACCGTGGGCAACATCTTCCTAGCTGAAGGCGTCGGCTTAAAATCTCTCAAGGTGTTCAACCGCCCCTTGGATAACATCGAGTTAGATATTCTTGACAACAGCATATAGATTTATCATGGGACTATATCCAGCATTGGACGAGGCCGAATCCGCGCATGACATCAGGCTAAAGCATATCTGTGATATCCAACATGAACTCTCCCAAGATCGTGATTCTCGGTCGAGTTTGTACAAAAAATACCGCAAAGCGGTGAATGCTCTAGATGGCGTTGATGCTGCGCTTGCCACAGTGGCTTTGGGCCTCGGCGCGACTGGGGTCGGCCTCTTGTCGACTATAATTGCCGCACCCGTTGTTGTAGCGCTTGAAGTCTCAGCTCTTGCAACCGGTTTGGCAGGAATATCCTGCAAGTTCGTATCTAGACGCCTGACCATCAAAGCTAAAAAACACGATGAAATTCGCGTCCTAGCGTCATCAAAGTTGGATTCCATCGCAGAAGGTATATCGCAAGCGCTTGTGGACAACAAGATCAGTGATAGCGAGTTCCGTCACATCCTAGCGGAAAAAACTAAATATGATGCAATGAAGAACGCGATCAGGGCTAAATCGTTGAAAGCATCTCATATCAGCCAGGAAGAAAAAAACGCACTTCTGAAGCAAGGCAGGGAGGAAGCAAGAAAACAGTTTGCCAGGGCAATCGACATAGAATCACGATAAACTGCTTTCTACAGGCGGATTATTAAGGACGCCATGCGCAGCCCCTGCCACCCGAAACCTTTTTCGGCGCATTAGCATATCATGTTAAAGCCATGGCTGACACTGCAAATAAGACATGTCGTCGATCGATGGTAAAATGCTAGCCAGCATGGCCTATCATGCCGCTGTCATTAGCGGCTTAGCGATAGGTTATGCTCGTCTTGGCAAAATTGTTTGGAAAGGCCCTGCCCCCAAGTTGGATTTCACCGGCTATGACATAGGAATGCTTATTGCCGACGTCGGCCTAGCCTTAGCCACAAAAGACTTGCTGATTAAGCAAGGAATCCTCCCTGCCGATATATTGAAGTAGGCGCTTTATATCGCCTCTTACCCACCATACTATAACACTGCGTGCGGCTATTGAATGTGTAAAAATTAAGCAAGGAATCCTCCTGCCGATATATTGAAGTAGGCGCTTTATATCGCCTCTTACCCACCATACTATAACACTGCGTGCAGCTATTGAATGTGTAAATATACTTCTCTCAATAAGCTTTAGGTGTGTTCTACTAACACTGTATTTGCTCAAGCCTTCTGTTTGTGAATGAATGCTCTGCCCTAGTTTTCTGTGTTGATCTTTCAGGCTTGAATATTTGGGTCGAGCTGTTATATGTACCTTCACACCTGGCGACCTACATATCGCTGTGACTCACAAACCATAGCTAAGGCTGGGATTGCATAACACGTCGTCCATTACGTTAAAACATGTTGAAGATCGCTATATGCGGAGATCTATTTAACCGATATACGGGGCTGATCAGTCCTATATTGGATCTTATCCACTCCACATCAAACTGGCTATCCACTCCACATCAACTGGCTCGAAAATTCGAAGGTATGTTTGGGAGGTATAAATGTGTTATTTAGAACCCTTATTACCGTCCGGGAAGACAGCCTAGGTAGGCCTTGCGAAATGTTAATCGTGTCTTCCAGTCACGTCTCACAAAAGGGGGTTCGATCCCTACCTGACTGCTCTTGGAACGCTTGTTCCAAGCTCTTCTCACAAAAATTCTAGACTCATTTCGAATTGTCTAGGATGCCACGGAGGAGAGTTATTAAGAGCAATTGAGTCCCAAATACTTATTTAATAATTAACAAGCCCTCACATGGCCACGAAGCCATGTGAGGAAGAATACGTCACAGGCCACGAAGTCATGTGACGGGGACTCAGTGAGACGTGACACACCGGTTTTGCATTTTTTGACCCCCGGCGTAGATTAACTCGCCCCCCCCCCATTTTTTTTGGTATGCTCCCCCCTGGGGTTTTTTTGTCCTGATAATCTCTGTCAAAAAATCTGCTCTCTGAACAGATTCCACAAGCTCTCACTTCGCTCTCACTTCGCCCACTGAAAAATCTCCTCTCTCCTCGTGCAAAGATCACACCCGGCCAAGGGTACACCTTCAAGGCAGGTCAGGCATCGCTGGCGATGGTAGCGGAGATCCCCGGGCTCTCCCCTGGTTGAACTGTAACCCACACTGAAGAAATCATCTATCATTTCCATAGTTATGAGTGGGTATCTTTTGGTAACTCTTTTGGGGAGTCGAGCGGGAACCGGCACCTGTTCGTCAATCTTCAACGATTGCTCGTCTGCCTTGGAATTGGCTGGCTTCTCCATTTGATCGGGTTTGGTACAGGTTGTGAGGATGTACATCTAACATGCGTGTTTCCGTATTTATAGTTAGAGATGGTTCGTATCTCTGGTATCTCCATCGATTCTGTATGTTTAATAGGTGGTTGCGGCGTAGAGCCTGGGCCGGCAAGGGTGGGCCGTCCCGAGGCTCTACAGAGTATGCGCCCCCCCCCTTGGGAAGCTCCCCGCCCCATTCTTTTTGGTACCCTTGGGAAGCTCCCCGCACCATTCTGTTTGGTACTCCCCCTGCTGTCACCCCGGTTTTGCATTTTTTGACCCCCGGCGTGGATTAACTCGCCCCCTGCTCCCCTCTCCCCCCCTTGGGAAGCTCCCCGCCCCATTCTTTTTGGTATGCTCACCCCCCCTGCTGCTCCCTACGTTCAATAAATATCATTATTGTAAAATATCTTGTAGGGGCTGCATGTCAGACTAAATAATTCATAGTGGCTATGGGTACGGGTGTCAAGACATTTCGGCAGCTGACATTGCGTAATCTAATATTACTGTTGCCACTGGTGGGGAATGTGGACCTCAGTGAACTATTTTTATACGCCCGCCAAAAGGCGGACGTATGATGTGATGGCGATTTCCGTCCGTCTGTCCGTCCGTCCGTCTGTCCGTCCCTCGTGTCCGGTCTATATCTGGGACAGTTTTCTATCTAAAGTTCTAATTTTTGGTGAGTGGATACCCTACGGGGAGACGATGTGTCGCGTACCAAAATGAAGGTCGAGGTCAGAGGTCAAAGGTCACTGGCCTAAAAAACAGGAAATCACTGAAGTGTTCGTGTCCGGTCTATATCTGTGAACGTTTTCTATCCACAGTTGCAATTTTTCGTGAGTGGAAACGCTAGGTGGAGACGATGTGTCGCGTACCAAAATTGAGGTCGAGGTCAGAGGTCAAAGGTCACTGTTGCTTAAAATCAGGAAATCATCGATCATTGACAGTTTTCTATCTACAGTTCTAATTTTTGGTGAGTGGATGCCCTAGGGGGGAACGGTGTATTGCATACCAAATGTAGGTTGATATCAGAGGTCAAAGGTCAGTTTGAGCGAAAAAATCAGGAAATCGTTAAAAATTTCTAATTTTTTGTGAGTGGATTCAATAGGGGGAAATGAAGTGTCGCATACCAAAATATAGGTCAAGGTCGAAGGTCAAAGGTCACTGTGACCCAAAAATCAGGAAATTATTAAAAATAACATTTTTTTTGTGAGTAGATACATTAGGGGGACACAATGTGTCACTTATCAAAATGTAGGTCAAGGTCAAAGGTCAAGGTCACTGTGACCCCAAAATCATGAAATTGTTAAAAATCATGATTTTTTGAGTCCATTGAGAAATTACGGGTAGCCGTTTTGTCATGTACCAAAATTTAGATCCAGGTCAATAGTCAAGATCACTGTCACACCAGAATCAAGGTCAAAGGTCATTGTGACCTAAAAATCAGGAAATCATTAAAAATTGCTAATATTTGGTGAGTGGATTCAATAGCGGGAAATGAAGTGTCGCATACCAAAAATTAGGTCAAGGTCAAAGGTCACTGTCACCCCAAAATCAGGAAATTATTAAAAATAACATTTTTTTGTGTCAGTAGATACATTAGGGAACATGATGTGTCACATACCAAAATGTAGGTCAAGGTCACTGTGACCCCAAAATCTTGAAATTGTTAAAAATCATGATTTTTGTGTCCATTGAGAAATTACGGGGAGATGGTTTGTCATGTACCAAAATTTAGGTCAAGGTCAATAGTCAAGGTCACTGTGACTCCAGAATCAAGAAATCTTTGTTACTTTGTTTGTGTCCGTAGATTCATTAGGGGGACATGATGTGTCACGTACCAAAATGTAGGTCAAGGCCGAATGTCAAGGTCACTGTGACCCCCAGAATCATGAAATTAAAAAAAATCATGATTTTTTTGTGTCCATTGCTACATTGACGGAAGACGATGTGTCGTGTACCAAAATTTAGGTCAAGGTCAAAGGTCAAGGTAACTGTGACCCCAAAATCAGGAAATCATTAAGTCACATTTTCATATGCCTGTCGAAGATGAGGTCATGTAATGCGATCTTGCGTTCTGTCCATTCATCCATTAACATTTGTTGTCCATGCGATATCTCTGGTTTCAAGGTATGGAATGGTATCAAATACCTTACTCGCATGGCGAAGAGGAGCCATACAACAATTTGTCAAAGGTCAAGGTAACAGTCCCCCAATACTGAATCAAGTTTAGCTGAGTGTATGTGTTAGGTATATGGCATGTGTCCTGTGGAGTTGTCTCTCGTGTTTGAAACAGCTACATTTAGTTAAACTGTTGTGAAATAAAAACCATACATTTACTAATTTAACGGGGAGAGGGGTCCTTTATGAACTTCGTACCTGTTTATCAGCTCAAGAACAAAGGTTTTCTTCTTCCTTCATGAAAAATTCTCTCGTCTGAAAGAAATCCATTTGCAGGAAAACTACTATTTTCTTGTGTTTGACTATTGTCGATTTCAGTGTGGGATATGTGAGCTCTCGTTACTTGCTCCAAGGTCTACTAGTTTCCAAGAGTTAAGCTTATTTTAGTTTATCATTCAATTTTAGATGTGATATATGTTACATTCTCAAAAGCACAAAATTGTAGACCTTTCTCTGGATTACTAGCTACCAATTGGAATCAAGGCTATTAAACAACCTTTTAATTTGGACCAATGTAATTCCAGATATACGGGCGTATATTGAAGCCCCTTGGGCTCTTGTTTAACTTGTTACCCACAGTGACCGCAATACTGTCCATGATAAAGTTTCATGACATTTTAACCAAAACTGTGACCCGTACAGGCCGGACAAACAAACAGAGACAGTTACTAAAATAAAGCATTCAGTGAGGCCATTGTCACTTAATTGGTTGTTTAGATCTTGATCTCTTAAATACACATGCTAGATGCTAAAATTAATATTGATTATTAAATTTCAAACCAATTGTATACGAATATGAAGAAAATGATTAAGTTTTACTCATAAAAATGTAAATCCCTCATCTATTTTAATTATTTACTCTCAAAATATAGATGGGGGCTGGTCATGCTAAACAACCAATCAAGTGACAATGGCCTAAGATTGTTATGCTCAGGGGATTTAATTACTTCATGGGTTCAACATTTCGCACTAATTTCTATTTCTAGTGGGATCCCATGATAACGACCTTGCCGGGTCTCTATGTGGTCACTGCTGGCCTGGTCAAGCCAGTGAGCTGGGCCCTTGATGTGAATGTAACACAGATTTGTACCCCATTCTGGTTGAGAGGAATCAATGTGGCATTTACATTCGGTAACTTTTACCTCATCTACAAGCTGTCTGCAAAACTCCACGAGGTAAAGTACCAAACAATGTCTAGTATAGAAGTCACATAATTTAATGTGTACTGGTATATAAACTTTATTTCAAATATTTTCTGTGATTAGTTTTTGGCTGTCTGTACTAATATCAGAGCATTGAACATGTTGAAAGCCATAATGGTCCCCAAGCTC